>JABXJD010000160.1:800000-940000 GCA_013375575.1 Percina caprodes | reverse complement strand
GTTGGTGCCAGAAGGGCTGGTCTGAGTATTTCAGAAACTGCTAATCTACTGGGATTTTCACGCACAACCATCTCTAGGGTTTACAGAGAATGGTCCGAAAAAGAAAAAACATCCAGTGAGCGGCAGTTCTGTAGGCGGAAATGCCTTGTTGATGCCAGAGGTCAGAGGAGAATGGCCAGACTGGTTCGAGCTGATAGAAGGGCAACAGTGACTCAAATAACCACCCGTTACAACCAAGGTGGGCAGAAGAGCATCTCTGAACGCACAGTACGTTGAACTTTGAGGCAGATGGGCTACAGCAGCAGAAGACCACATCGGGTGCCACTCCTTTCAGCTAAGAACAGGAAACTGAGACTACAATTTGCACAAGCTCATCGAAATTGGACAATAGAAGATTGGAAAACGTTGCCTGGTCTGATGAGTCTCGATTTCTGCTGCGACAGTCGGATGGTAGGGTCAGAATTTGGCGTCTACAACATGAAAGCATGGATCCATCCTGCCTTGTATCAACGGTTCAGGCTGGTGGTGGTGGTGTCATGGTGTGGGGAATATTTTCTTGGCACTCTTTGGGCCCCTTGGTACCAATTGAGCATCGTTGCAACGCCACAGCCTACCTGAGTATTGTTGCTGACCATGTCCATCCCTTTATGACCATAATGTACCCAACTTCTGATGGCTACTTTCAGCAGGATAATGCGCCATGTCATAAAGCTGGAATCATCACAGACTGGTTTCTTGAACATGACAATGAGTTCGCTGTACTCAAATGGCCTCCACAGTCACCAGATCTCAATCCAATAGAGCATCTTTGGGATGTGGTGGAACGGGAGATTCGCATCATGGATGTGCAGCCGACAAATCTGCGGCAACTGTGTGATGCCATCATGTCAATATGGACCAAACTCCTGAGGAATGCTTCCAGCACCTTGTTGAATCTATGCCACGAAGAATTGAGGCAGTTCTGAAGGCAAAGGGGGTCCAACCCATTACTAGCATGGGGTACCTAATAAAGTGGCGGTGAGTGTATATATATATATATATATATATATATATATATATATATATATATATATATATATATATATATATACATACACACATATTCATATATACACACACATATTCATATATATACACACATATTCATATAGATATATATATATAGACATATACACACACACACACACACACACGTATGAAAAGGTATGCACGCAGAAGTATGTATACTGTGCCTTGTGTATATGTGAAAGCTTAACCCTATTAATGCCAGCAATAAAGATAAATAGTTCAACCATAACATGAAGAAAATCATCTTATATTTAAACATCTGCTGTTTCTAATGGGTAATTTCAGATCACAGCTATCCTACCATAAAGACCAATTGTAAATTACAAACTACAGGCAACAAATTATTTGAGTTCCAATACCGTGTCTGATGGTTGAGTAAATCGGTTTGCATATATCAAACTTTGGGAGTAAAACTTTTAAACACAATCACAGGAAAATATCAAACATTAAAATAAATGCTCACAGATGAAACTTGACCCTGGTAAAATCCTAGCGGAAAGGGGTCTGTCCGTGTTTGAGAAGACACAGATGTAAGACTCTTAATTTCACCAGAACTTTCACAGAATTTTATATTAACATTTTTATTAGCACAATTAAATATAAAGTATATTTTGTTAATAACTATTCAGAGAGGGTGAGTTAATTGTGCAATATAGTTTATAGGTCAGCCAATTTATTTTGGAAACACTTTGGAAAAAGGGACTTTATCGGTATTAAGGGTAGGTTGTGCCACAAGAGGATGTATATCTTTCTTGGATCTATGAGCACCTACTGTAAAATTGCTGAGTGTTTGCAATTAAACATAATGTAATACCACTTAATGATATTTTCTTCAGACTTTATAATGCTTTGCTGTTGTTCCCAACGGCAACACAAAACCAAAGATGATGTCAAGTGTATGGTAGCTACAGACTTGCCACATCACACAGTGAAATACTAACAATAATCAGATAGCATCTCACAGAAGACAACAGAGGAAAAAGTTGAACAATTGAATGGCATTCTCTGGGCATAGCGACAGCTGCTTCTAGATGTTTACACAAAGGCAAAAAAGCTCACAATCCTTCAAAGGGCCTAACTATGTAATGGAAAACAAAATTGCTTGTCAGTCCTAAATCTGGGTGATACAAAACTAATTTTCAGTCAGCCCCCCTTCTCCTTTGGTGACAGCTAATAAAAGCCACAAAAAACACAGAAACAAACATGTTGTAATTCACAATGGCAACAGTGCATGAGACCATCTGAGGGAGCGGGCGGCGGCTTTACTCTCGAGTGGGGGAGTTGAGGTCAACAGAGTAGAACAATAGTGAACTGGTTATGCACTAAGACCTGAGGCTGCAGCCGCTGCCGAACATCTGACTTCAAATCACACAGTTGCTAGAAGACAAGGGAAATAATTATATACCAAACAGATGAGCTATACATGTACTGCTAGTCAAATATCTTGCCAGGGTCTGGATTAAATCGTGCTAAAGTCTGTGGGCCACAGAGTCCATGAACAAACTACTTATTGTAATCCATACCTACTCCAGGAGGCAATATGGTTACTGGCTCCAGTTGTGTCCAAGACAAATATGGTAAACAACTATGATCAAAATATAATGACAACTAGAAAGCACTCAGCGAGAGCATGCCTTTGCCAAGGCTGCACAATGGTCTACATTTGTTATTTTAATAATACAAAATGTTTAGGAATTTTAAATCTGCATCTGGAACTGGAGCAAAATACACACTGCGATAGACAATCATGGGATAAATGTACCAGATTTTTTTTAAAGTGAGTTTAATAATTTGTGAGAAAATAGCAGACATATTTAAAAAAAAAAACGCCTGATCTTGCAATGTTGTGAAATCCTTTTAAAAAAGAAATTCTGGTTTAGAATTCTTTTGTGAGTGGAAGAAGTACAGAGGGACAGTAAAAAGCTCATCTTGGTGTATAGAACTAATTTCCTTTGGTATATCCAAAATGCATGCCATATAATGGTTTTCATTGTGTGAGGGCAATGAAATCGGGTCCTCCGGAACCATGCAAGAGAAATCAAGAATGAAAAATATGACTTCCACCCAAATTAATTCATATTCACTGACACGATGCCATGGAAACCCTCTGCTTTCTCAGTCACAGCAACCACTGGGCATTTAAAGTCAGTATATCAAACGTTCGTGCCAACCAATTTATGCTGAAATGTACTCAAAATACAAGTCAGGCATACTGACAAAAAAACTGTAAAAAGCCTTGCCATGGTTGTGTCACCCTTCTAACGTGAACTAAGAACCCTCTGAGAATGGACTGGCTATACTCCACCCTTTTCTCTCAGGTCATCCTGGTTAACCTCACAGGCCACTCCAAGAATCCCCCTCCGTGGTCTCAAAATGAACACACACACACAGAGAGAGAGAGAGAGAGAGAGAGAGAGAGAGAGAGAGAGAGAGAGAGAGAGAGAGAATGTCCCACATGCTTCACTGCTTTGACCACTGCCCAAACCACTGACAGCTCTTCTCCCTGACCAATATCCCTCAATCCCAGCATCACCCTACTCTTCCATCCTTATGTCCCTCTCACTATTTAGGCCTGGCTGTATCCAGGTCTCTCATCATGACCATGCATTGATTCAGGTTGGAAAGTCTGAGTAGAGATGTTGTGACCAGAGCAAGGGGAAAAAAGGAAACCCTAGTGAAGGGTTGAGAGGAGAGCTGGTGGGGAAAGAGTTGCAAACACAGCGAAAAAGAAAAAGAAAGGTTTTCGCAGGTCAAAGTAGAATGTGTGAGTATGTGTGTGTTTCATGTCACAACTTCAGGTGTAAAAGTTCAGTTGAGGTTGTGCAGGGTCATGTTTGCTATTGCACACAATTGTGTTTAACAGCTCTGTAACAGGCCTATAAACACAGAACTGGAAGCAGTTAGGCTGTGTGACAATGTCCCCCTACTGCGTGCTGATGGGCATGTCGGGTGTGTGTGTGTGTGTGTGTGTGTGCGCACGTGAAAGAGAGAAAGCATGCACAATGTCCTGTGACAGAACAGGAAACGGCCAGGTATGGCAGGTTGACCTCAGTTTGTTCCGTCACATGCTTGGGAGACAAAGGGCAACATGTTACTGAACTTACAAACCACTCACGAGGCTTGGCATACTATATTTAATTTTTACCCATAATAAGATGGTGAAAATGTATGTGCTGTTCGGGGAGGCCCATGGAAAGGCAGCTTTTCCAAGAGCAGCAAAAGGAAAATTCTTAAATGAATTTAAAAATAGGAATGGGCACAAATAATATTTGAAAGCCAGAAGTATAATTGCAGTGTGGAATATCTGTTACACAATGTTACCCTCTGAGGGGTGTAGGGTAATGTGGAATAAAACTGCAGCAAAAAATGACAGATAAAACGGCCTCTGGAAATGACTCAGGTACAACAAATAAATACAGCACAGGGTTGTGCAGAACTAGAAAGCGTCTATGTGTGACCTATGTTTTAACAATCTTGGGTTTTGAACATTCATTTCATGATTATGAGAGAGGTATCTGGAGCTGAACCAAATGAAGAGGACTCGGGATTATCACAAAGATCAAAAAGAAGTTGAAGCCTACTGTTAGAAGTTTAAGAATGACAGGTGTTTTCATACAGTCATTATGGAAGGTTCATTGGGGAAGAGAAGTCAAAGAGTCATAATTCTTCATTCCTTTTGTCCAATGACATCATGTCCTGTCAAAGTGAAACTAAATCTTAAAAATAACAAATGGAGTTAGCCGTCAGCGGCCTGGGACTGCAGTTCAGTTACCCACTGCCTCTAATGACAGATTAGGAAAAAACACTGAGGGACAATGTGAGTGTGTATCGGTGTGTGTATTCAGGGCACGGTGTATCACTTGCAGCACCCTCTATTAATATACTTCAAAAACAGCGGAAACACTTTGCAATTTTGACCAGGAAATCTCTGTTAAAAAAAATAATATCGAAGCCAATCGACTCCTTATGAGGCTGCACGTGCCAGGCTTTAACTGTGAAAACATGCTCAAATGACACACACATTTACAAAAGCACACCACACACGGATCATATGTGTGCTTGCATGTTCACATACAGTTACTGAACACACACACACACACACACACACACACACACACACACACACACACACACACACACACACACACACACACACACACACACACACACACACACACAAACTCACAGGACGTATCACCCCTCGCAACTGCAGTTATAAAGGAAAAAAGCCCATTTGGACAAAAAAGTTAAAACAAATAAAACAAAGCCCATGGCCTCCAGCCAAAACACCTGAATTAACATCTCCCGTCTTCTTTTTCTTCAAACAAGTGCTGCTTTGAGAGAGCCCCCCGTCTCTTTTTAATATCCTTGCAGAGACTTGGTGCTGTGCTTACCACTTCCTCTGAAGGATGGCACCTGCAACAGCAATGAACTCAGTTACAACACTGCTGAAGCTATACTTATATCCCTCTGTACTACTGCTGGGTGTTGAGTAAGTCCAGTGCAACAAGCTGGCTCCTTTCTCCTCCTCTTCTTATGTTGGGTGAAATCACCACAAAAGTCTTCCAATAGCTAGACTGATGAGAGACTACACTTCAATATGAGTGTAGCAAGCTATTTGGCATGGAATCAGAGACAGAGCAAAGTGCTCATAGAGATGCATTTTACTGATTGCTGTCTTTCATCAGTACATCTCTGGTATGTGGAGAACATGTCTGTGTTCTCTAGCTTGCTCATTTCAGAGATGAGAGTTATGACAGTACATAGCCATCAGGGAATAGCTGGAAATAATAGAGAATCTTCATATCATAAAATAATAGGCTAGTGCTCTTCAGTCGGTTAAGTCTCAGTATGCACACTGACAGACTGGATTCAGTAAAAAGCCCCACGGACCCAAAGAGTGAAAGTGCCAGTGGTTTTTGAGTGACAGCATGGTTATTTAGTAGGTGACCATTGCTTATCCTGAGACTTAGGCCTTGATCCCTTCCTCTTAGGCCTCTAAATGAACACGGATCTTCTTACACTTTGATCTACAATCACACAGGCTCTAATTCAATCTGGATTCTGGATCAGGAAGCCAGCATATGCTGTCAGGAGTAAATAAATACTACTAGAAAAGAGACAGATGAACAAAAAAGCCTGAAACCTTAAAAAAACTTCAAACATATCCATTTGGTACATAAGTACTTTGATTAAATAGCAAGATGCCTGAAGACGTTTTTGCTTTTCTTTGTCTATTTCTTCCTTCTCATCCCTGCCTGGCGTCACATCACAGAGTTCTAAATAGGGTACGTTTTTGTGGAAAGTTCTGCTCAGTTTTATTTCTGATCACTTCCCCACTCCATCAGATAGTGTTCAGAATCCAGCCACATGTGTAGACCCTGTTTCAAATCTTTCAGTCTTAATACCCCCAAAAAGCGTCCCTTACTTCCTCCTCTTGCGAGCTGTGTTAGGAGTCCATGATCTGTCTTGTGTAGCATTTCTCCCTTGAGTCTTTATGAAGATGGTTTATCTGGTTCCAGCAGAGCAGGTTCTAATAGAGAGGAAGCTGAGGGCCAAACACACTCAGGCTTTAAAAGGCTGGGGCCATGTGGAAATGGCCTATATAACCACAGGAGGCTCTTAGGATCTGCCGTGCCTCACCAGTAAATGACAGAAGAGTGAGTTAGATGCAGGACAGCCCGTCTACTCTGAAGAGCGACTTCAACTGAGAGTACATTATTCTCATATCGTCATTCTTAGAAGAACAAGGTTTCAGATATGAACTGACTTTGCAAGAAAGGTAGAAAGACTGGAATTTCAGCTATTATAACCAAACAACACAAGACTTTACTCTCAGTGCTTAAAATGGTAGAGAAGTGCACTACTTTTTCTCCAGTGTAAAGTGCTGTTTATTAAACAACAAATATTTGTAAGAGTTCTATTTTTTACGAATCTATCCAGAGCCCCTGAACTCTTATTTGACAAAGATATAATACTCTGTGCCTACTCTTTTCAGCAGGACACGTGTGACTACATAATTCTGACAGCATTAAATACGATCTCTGTCACAGTCGTCTATCTTGGAGCCAGGCAGAAAAGTACACATCTGACATTTGTCCTGTGGTGCTATGGTCGGATCTGCTGATAGACTTATTGTTTTCATATCACTGCAGGGAGGAGAAACTTTGAGGCCTTGACTGTGTACAGACCTCTGCACAGCGCAAACCCTGTAGACCAAGATCACCTCTCTGTGGAGCCACCACACAACGTGAAGCACAAACACAAAAAACGTGCACATTCAAGCACACATTTTTCCCTCATTTTCTCTGCTGCACAGTTTTTCAACACACACACACACACACACACACACACACACAAAAAGCAAGCCACGACACACAGGAAATCACCCAGAGATAGAGGAGAGGAAATTAGAAACACCCTCCCAGCATCCCGGGTGAAAACATTTGCAACTCTGGAGCAGAAAAATCTCAGTGGACAGATCAGCAGCAAACGGAAAACACATCCCTTTGTTTTTAAAAACCTGATACCTCTCCAAATGTAATCTTCCTGTGCCTGCACCAGACGGGACACTGTGTTTCCTAAGTGGCCAGTCAGATGAACAGAAGGTCCAGAGAGCAACCCCCTCCCCAGTCTCTCTGGATAACCCACCCACTGTTAACCTTCTGATTCCCATTCTTCTGCATGTCCTCATGCATTTTCAGGTCTGTTCAAAAAGACCTTTGGAGAAGTGAGAGAAATAGTGTAAATAGTGTAAAAAATACTGTAAATAGTGTCTCACTGTATATTACCATGATTAATGTGTGTATCTGAAGATGACACTGTGCAGATGTGTGTTGTGGTGCATGGATGTACACAAATTAAGTTTTTCCTGCAACCTCAGAAAGTAGCTTTCCCACCTAATGTCTATGAGAAAGGCATCTAAGCGTGATGCCTCCTGACAACAGATAGGCCCGGTCTCACCCACATGCCACCACAAGCAATAAGCTCGCGGCCTGGCACAGCAGCACAGCCAGGCAGCCAGCCATCCCTGTGGCCCTGCATTCCTCTCTTTGAACACTGCTTACAGAAGCTGACAAGCGCTGGAGGTCTCCCTGGCCGAGGTGGAAATCTGCAAAAATAAACGCTTTAGGTGACATGAAGGCTTTGTTTGTTTCTGCTGGCCCGGCTGTTTGTGTTAGCGCGGTGGGTTAATTGCGACTTTGATCGCTGCGTTTATTGATCCAACAGTGGCCTTAGGAGTGTGGCCGGCCTGGCCTGCCTCGCCTGCTCCCACCCCCAATCTCAAACAATCACACCTCCGCCCCCGACTACAGACAGGGTTTAAGGGGTGGCCTTGCCAAAATGGTTTTAAAGATGCACTGGGAATGGGTAGCCATGACTGTGAGTACTCTGTCATAGCTGAGGTCTTGGTTGAGCAGGCCCAAGGACAATTAGGATCGGGTGGCTTAGTTTAGAGACTGACCGTTAATGGGTAATGGGGTGAATTGGACTGGGCTAAAGGTCAGGAAAAAGATTGTGCTCGAGTTTGATAAAAGTGCTCACATATAAAGGAATAATGGCAAGCACGTTGGCCTGTGCTTTGGTCAGATGTATGAGTAGACTTGGCTTTGTTTATCTACAGTAGTGGTGCGGCCAGACAATCTTGCTCTGGGCCAGCTGAAGTGAGTGAAGGTGGCTGTGATTATGTTGTGCAGTATGTAATACTAGGCCAAGTTGGATCAAATGATAATGGTCTGCAGATGAAAACAGCTTTTATTGGCTAACTCTGGCAAATGTTCACCAATACTGATTTATGCGGTGTGACCGAACCACGTAGGCCAAACTGGGCTGTTCTGAACCTCAGCTGATCTGACTTGACCAGTGTTTTGGCATGGCCTCCTCCTTTGACCCAAGCTAAAGGGTGGATGAATGCCCCAACAATTTAAATTAGCTTCACCAATAAACAAGCTTGCCAAAACAAATTCAGAAGATCAGGGTGAAAACCACCATCAATTTTCCCTGACATTTTTTTTTTTTTTTTTTAAAACATCCCAATCTTGAAATTCTAGCTGCTGTGAGTTTTTAACCTAATGAAAATCTGTTCCAGGTCTCTAGATCTCTTAGGTTCAAGAGGTTACAGACACAAGAGAATCCTGGTAAGCACTTTTCCAGTGCAGCCCGGTGAGAGGGTCAAATGTGTGTGTGTGTGTGTGTGTGTGTGTGTGTGTGTGTGTGTGTGTGTGTGTGTGTGTCTATGATGGGTGTGAGGTCATCAGTGTATTGACACAGCAGCAGATGATGGAACGGCATTCTGGCCACGCACGCACGTACGCACACGCACGCACGCACACACACACACGGTAAACAGCTAATGACACATCTACTGTTACATTGTGGGGTCTTGATTTAGATCAGGTGATACCAGAGAGGATTAGTGTGTAATCAGGATAGAATGTACACCCTTTCAGTCACTCTACTTCATATTCCCTCAGTACCTCCGCTGTATCCCTCTCTGTTCTTCCTGCTCTCCATCCTTCCTTCCTTCCTTCCAATTTGCTCTCAAATTCCCTCTCTGTGAGATATTTGCAGAGACTCAATGACAGGAGAGACATACTGCATTCTGCACTCAGCGTTAACCCTTCTCTGTGTTGGCACTACAGCCAATCAGTACTAAGCTTTCTATTACTGTAAATCTTGTGTTTCCCACGGATGTGCTCATAAGTGTTTTGGAAATACATCATTCAGCATGAAAAAAGCATAAAAAACGGGGGCAGCCCTAGACTGCAAGCTAGAATAAAAAGCCTTTTAATTTCTCTGTGCTCCTAAACAAAAACACCACAGCCATTACCTATTGTGCCACTGACACAGAACATACAGAATTCAGTTCAGTTTCAGCCTCTATGAAAAAGATGTCTGCTAGCATGCATAGATTTATAAGGTGCAATATTGTCATTTTTGTGTTAAATACAGTAAAAGTATGGATTTCACTCAGAGTGTGATTAACTCCCAGTGTTAAAGTGAAAAATAGTATTAAATAGTGTGAGGGTGATTAATTTAATTGCCATTTTATTACATTCTATATATTCATATATGCTACTGAATTGTCCTGATTAAGCTGTCTTTAACTAAACATTTCCAATCTGGGTAGGTTATGGCCCTGTGCTTGGGCTTGAGGTTATCATGACGTAATCTATGCACTTACCCGGTGAAGTTGCGATATTTAGCAAAAAAAAAACTTATAAAAATACAACTTATGATATGGATGAGATAGTGACCCCCAGGGTTTAAAATAATTGTCAAGTTTGAAAAGTTGAGAACTTATTACCACATCTAAATATAAACACGGTGTTTTAAGTGGCACAAAATAAAAGTTGTAATTGCAAATCATTTGGAAATTGTGGGATCTGACAGACAAGGAGGGAGAGGTGTTGAGTGGAGGGATGATAGGATGGAGGAAGGGGGGCAGAGGATGAAGTAATGTGCCTGCACAAGGCACTCTAGCCGGGGGTCAGATCCTGTTCATGGAAACCATCTGGCCAGCTCAATCTGAGCCACACCAAACATACAGTACACATGATCCTCTTTTCTATCTCTCACTCACTTTCCGCCTGCCTTAAAACTCAGCTTCTGCCCATTTTTTCTCCCTCTTCCTCACCTACGTCTCCCTTCCGTCACTTTACCTTTTCTACCCTTTGCTTTTACTCCTCCTTTTCTCTCTCAAAAACTATCCTACTCATTAATGCATGGCAGCTGCAGGGAGCAGTGTTACTTCATTTTTCCATGGCAACGGCCTCTCTGTTTCACCGGATCCCATTTCAGTTTTGGTAGCAACGTGCTCCTTTGCCAGTGCTGAACACATTCACGTGTTAAATAGAAGGAATTATTGCAAAATTCCTGAAACAGAATCCCCATCCCGATCCCTAGCAATTATTATCAGGACCCAGAGAGACCATGGGTGTCCCCGGGGAGAATGGGACGGGGAAATGACAGGATGAAAAGGGGTAACGGTGAACAGTGGGGAAGAGGGGTAGGCAGGAAATAAGCTGGGGAGAAACCGAGAAGGGGACAGAGAAGGACCCCCAGAGGTAAGAACATGGAAGGCAAAGTTCAGAAGATGTAGTGTACGCAAGGAGAAACACTGAGTTGGAGCAAGAGAAGGAAGTAAAGCAGAGGGTTAGAACTCCAAGGCTGAGGCCAGGTGGCCATTTGAAGGTGTGCCAGGCCACTCTGGCTAGTGTGACAATTGCAGCACTGCCCTTCAGCCCTAATGTGAAGTGACTACTGAAATAACACCACCTACACATATTGTAGCCTTGCATGACCAAGACACTTAGTTGCCTCTACAGGGAAAAAAACATGCACACACTCTTTCCCTTGTGTGTACAACACGGATGATCTGTGCTGTAAGTAATGTCAAGAAGACTCCACCATCTTGGGCCTGAGGGGCTTAGTTTGGATGGTATTTTTCACAGTCTTTGACCTCACCATGCCGGTAGCAATGGTGTGACCAAAGACTGTGAAAAAATATGGACACAGCATTGGTGACGTCAGCCTTTGGTTTGTAGACTAACGTTTTGAAGTTGGAAGTTTGCTATCTTGGTATTTTGGAATCAGAAGTGACCATATTTGGACTAGAGGGCAAAGATGGGAAGGATGACAGTATTGTTTCAATGATGCTGCGCTAAGCTAAACTCTAAAAGAGGGAAAGTAGCTGATTTCCAACCCTTCTGTCATCCAGCAAGTTTTATTGTCAGATAAACATGGACCTCAAGGTACTGGTGCTCTTCATCAGCATGTACGGTTGGCAGATCATTGAACAAGACATTTCTAGGCAACCAAAGCGTTCCAATTAACTTTAATGAAGTGAAAATACACAGTGAGAGGGTCAAGAGTTTAAGATGAAAATAGAAGAAAATACTTGAAACTAGCGATTGAGGGCCATAAACTTGTTTATTGAGGTAAATAAAGGCAAAAGTAGAGTCTTTTACCCATAGACTTCTATAGAATCTGACTTATCTTTCAGTGAAGTAGCCCCCCGTGCTGGAAATTAGGCAGAAAGCAGGTTTAAGGCACTTCAACATTGGCTTCACTTCTCAGATAAGGAAGTTGGCTCTTGGGTGTGTGTGTGTGGAGTCTTTCTCTCAGTACATCTTTCCTGAGAAGCATCTACACCAATCTACTACTGTTTAGACTGTTTACTAATTGTTTAAGCAGTGATAGTGATTCATATAGCTATATGTGTAAACTGAACCATTTATCTTTGGGCCAGCCGGATTGTCTGTTTTTGACATTAGCTGCCTGTCTGTCTTTATCATCAACAGTTCCTTAAGAAGATTATAGGAGGTGCTCTGATAGCTTTAAATGGATTACAAATAATTGTTCAGCCATTTTCATTGCAGGGTGAATTTTGCCTATCATTCCTCATGGGGTAACAGAAGAAGAGGGTGTTACAAACTGAGATAGATAGGAATGTATTGGATTTGAAGTCATAGAGGAACCATGGCTCAGAATCCTTTCTGGGGTTTGGTTGAAGCACTCAGCTACAGATAGAGCATGACACTCATGGATTCAGATAATAATCTTTGCCCTAACTACGCATGACGGGCCATCACCAGGAATCAATGCTAACTATGTCTGTCATTGAAAAAGACAAGCATGCTGTAAAGAATGATTTAAGAAGAGAAAGTTACAAATAGAAACATTGCATGTTCTGCTTTTTTCCCCAGCTGCTATTCTGGTTTTAGACTTTAAGTAGGATATGTGTCCAAGACATAACATAAGCTTTACTCAAGTATAGAGTCACACTGTAATGAAATGCACAGTACAGGAGGACAGAATTGCTTGAACAGGTTTTTGAGGTCACGCTGTTTCTTGAGGTAAGATAAAAGATGATGCAGCAAAGTGCATTAGACCTTAAAGTATGACACTAAACCGAAAATACAGAACATGATTTATTCCATTCTATGCTTTTTGTAACTGCTGACACTGGTGGAATAAATGACAACAGACAATAGTTGAAAATGTAAACCTCATGTACTGCAGCTTTTCCATCTGCATTATCACTATTTTCTTACCTACTCCTATTAAAATGGGCCCATGCTCTAGCATCTGAGCAGACCTTTATCTTTTTTCCTTCTGTTGTGAATCTGAAGGAAAGAATGTACAGTATGTCACAGCGACAACGCATCTGAGACCAGGACTATGAGAAATTTTAAAACAATTTACGCAATCACCAGGTATCATGTGTCCCTATTCTGTTTAAACAGCCTTAAGTGGTCTTAGCAGCCGTAGTATAATAAATACTTTTGTAACTTTTTTTTTTTGTAACCCAATCACATTCCGCCACCTTCACTCTTTCCGTCTTGTTCCTTTCTCTTCTGTAAAAATAAGAACAAAAACAGAGAAAGCCCTGCATGCCAAATTGGGCACATGTGCAGCAGAAGTGTGAGCCATTAGGTATTCTGTTTACACCACACTAAAATAAATGGAGTGGTTTAAGTTTGGGGATATCCAAGGCCTGGGGTACCAGCTGTCGGGTCGTTCGGTTTGGTCCGCCTCCACTCCCATGTCAACAGGACAGACTGTTTCCTAATTACTGCTGCAGTATGTGGTGTGGTCCCAGTCGCACAGCCGAAGGGGACAGAGGAAAGTGGAGGCAATGACGGGCTCAACAAACTATTAGAGGGTTGAGTTAACTTTTGTGGAAGTACTGTAAACAGCTCAATGGCCTGACATGGAACCTAGGCTCTGAAGCATTATTTCAATTCACATGCGTCATGCCCTCTTTCATGTTTGACTGACATCAGTTTGTGTGGTCCTAGCAATACGAATTAAGATGAATTAAGAATGGTTGTTGGACTTCTGCATCATTGGTAATTGTTTACATGCACAAAGAGACGTGATTATAAGTCATATTCCTATTGAAGATTGATTTAGTTTACCTGCTCTTTGAATTCCCTGAAACAGAGTATCCCTGCTGCCATAAATAAACCTGTTAAGAGAAAACGTCTGTGCGCCTGTGATGACCTGCTTGCATATACAACACACTGCTGAAAAGGTATGAAAACAGAATCCTGTGAAGTTATCATCCCTGGAGTGATCTGTGAAAAGATGAGGTCTGTTGACATCATCATGTAACTATAACTATGTGTCAGTCTGACTGTGTGCTGACAGAGAAAACCAACAGTAAAAAAAATATGTCCATGCTGTAGTGATCTGTGGGATACTTAAGTAAGCCAGGCAATCTGATCAGATTGCTCATCATGAGAATATGACAACATATAAGTGTAGTATTAAAACATAGTTGTAATCTTTACAGTGGCCAACCAAAAACCAGGATATTTGAGTAACAAAAATGCCAAAAGATTATACTGGATTAATGTGGTCATAAGTGAACCTAACACATTACTGACACAGAGATGTCCATATTTCCCCAATCAGTAAAGTACTGAACCACATGAGTACTGTGTGCGTAGACACACACATGTGCATACACCATGACGTTCTGTTCCTGCATCAAGAGGAGCCCTGTCAAAGAGTTGTCAGCACTTCCTGATGTATTTCAGATGGGACTGGTTGTGATGTGGGCTCTGCTAACTGGTCCAGGCAAGATGCAGCAAGCATCCACACAATGGGAGCACTTAACTATCCAGTTAGACACTTAGACACAGAGACAGGGACATTCATCAAGCCAGCCAGTCAGCCAGACCGTAAGCCCACCACAAAGTGACATGAGACGCTACGTATGCATCTGTATGTAAAACAGGCTAATAGGCTAACAGCTAACAGAGGTCTCTGGAAGCCATATGGCCACAACCACAGAAAGAGCTAAGATGGGCTGGGCTAAGCTAAACCTCAGCACCTCAGAGAGAAAGAGGACAGGGAGAGGGGTAAATGGTCTCTACAGTAGATTTGGGACTAGTGTTTGTTCCTGAGTTATGGCGTTGAATAATTACCAGAAAAGTGTTTTTGCAGATCATTATAATGTCACAGTAGAGTTTACCTTAACCTATTATATAAAACGCCATCCCTTCATCATTTTATCCTATTAAATATTTGTGTGGAATGTTCCCATAATTAGCATGAATTATTGAGTTTAAGGCCCAAAACACATTTGTGTGAAGTTTGAGGAAATTCCCCCCTGAGATATGACGTTCACAAGAATGGTACAAAGATATAGACGGACAACCAAAAACATGATGCCTCGGGCCACAGCTTCCAGCGCGGCATTAATATAGAACAAACTATACAAAAGTAGCACTAAAGTAAGAGATAAAAAAGAAAACTAAAATATTTATAAGCGTATATTTACACAAACTATTTTACAGTTCGGTCCTATATCAGTGTAATATGAGCGTTTTAAATTATACTGTGAATAGAAAGCTTTTGTTGAAGTGGAAATAAGTAAGGTAGTCGTACAGCAATGTGCAAATCCAGCATAACTGAAAGTTCCATGTCATTTCTTATATATTATATAGCAGTTTCAGGATATTACTATTTTCTCATACTGCCCATGGCTGCTGCACATGTATTCACCCTCTGTATGAGATGCTTTGTAGGAGTGGCTTTCTCTTGTCTCTTTAACTCTGCCAGCTTGGTGCCGCTGACGGGCCGTTTTCTCCATTTTAGGAGAAAACGTTTTCTTCACTCATAAATTGCAAGCATTAAATCTTGATAAACACGCTCATGCAGCACATCATTAGAAAGCTTAAAGTCTCATGATTCCATTAAACCCACACACAAAGCATAAGGTGACTTATAGCGGTTATAATCATGTTTTGAAGTAAAGAAACACAGAAAGATTCTGCGCCGATAGTGTCTAAAGTTGAGCGAGTATCCCTACCTTTCTCCTCGTGTCTTTATTCATAGCGGTGAAAGATAGTCATAAACTTTTTTTTTCCTACATCGCCAACAGTTCAAAAAATAAGTACATCCAATCCTTTTAATCCAAAACGAGCTGGTCCCCTCACAATTTTGTAGATTCTGGCCGAGTTTCCTCGTAAACAAAGCTGAACAGTCCATCATTTATGGATTTTGATCGCTCCTGCCGTCTGTCCCGAGAACGCCACATTGTATCTTTGCATTCAGTCGGATTGTATGACGTCACAGTTTTCGATTGACAGCTTTATTCAGCCAATCCGTCTACTGTAACCTGTGTTAGCCCTTATGGAAGCCAATCAAGGATTTACAGAGGGCAAAAGTGGGAAAGACTGACAGCTATTCCAACCAGTTAAAACCAATTGTTATGAAACCGGCCTCCCTGTGTAGCCAATAAGAAGACGAGTTGATTGATACCTAACTTGACCAGAAAGTTTTAACTCTGTGATGGCTCCAGCTGTGTCAAAGCAAAAATAAGGCCTTAGTTATTGCATTTCACCATTTCATCAATTTATAATTATTTATTTCTATAAATGTATGCAGTTATTTCAGGTATGTATGTGAGTGATGTGGATGTGTTTTTTAATTTGAGAAGTTTTGTATTTTGCACTTTTTGGGAAAAACGCACAGACATATCTGTAGAAATAACTTCATAAAATAGCCATCTGAGTAATTTTCTTCTGGATTTTTTCTGTTTTAAGTTGAGACATGTGGCTAGGCTACTATTTTTGTATCTAGCCCATGTAATATGCTTACACTAGTGCTTTTTAATCATTTAACAGATGATTTACTTGGACAGAAATAGAAATTCTCTATTCTAAGCTCTCTATTTAGCTCTGTGTCAGTAAGGCCTAGTGTCACACTGACACTAGAAACAAAAAATTGAGAGTGTTAACTTCCCAATGACCTCAGAACCATCCCAGAGGGCCAAAGTATGTGGAAACTGCATCACTTTTTTGAGGTAAAAATTTAGGTGAGAAAAGCTTTTAAAAAGATTTTAAAGAGGTTAAAAAGCCCAGTCTGCTCTGATTGGCTAGAGTGTTTCCTGCAATCTGCGCTCCAATGTTGTTTCACTAGTTGAAAGCTAGTGCAAAAGAGTATATAGCAGGACTTTGTACCGTGAAAATCACCAATAGAGGCTTCTAACCCAAATATTACACCACCAGACCATGTCCCAGCAGTAAAGTGACCTGAATTTGGGGAGAAATTACCGGCTAGACTGACTTTAAATTGTAATGTAATGAAGCAGCACTTTCAACCATCAAAAATAGAATATGCTATTATCAATAATAGCATTTAGGAGCACTTTCTAAAGTCAAAAATGAATGCAAATAAAAGGCCTTTAAACCAAATACTACATCACTAGTAATGTTTAAGAAGTAATGTCACCCGGAATTCGGGAGAATATAACAACACTAGCAGCCAAGATGACATATTTTACTGCCGTTTGCATGTAGTTACATGTGACAATGTTAACATCGCAGTGGCTTAAAAAAAACATCAACACTCCGGTCCCACCTTCCTGGAGCAGATGACCAATCATAGAAGGCCGGCTTAGAGTTGCGTAACACTTAGCCTAGACTAGAAAGAACTAAAAACTGTTGAAACCGGAGCATTTAGCTTTAGCTCATGGGGATTTCTTTAAAATACATTCACCTGATTGTTTTATTTGTTTTGGCCACGTTTCATATGAAAATCCGACACTGTAACATTTTAGATATGACAAAAAATACGTAAAAGCATAATATGTCCACTTTAAAGTCATTATTGATAGCTATGTGGGTGCCAGATTTCAAATAATCTAATTGCAATAATATGAATTCAGTGTGCAGCTCAAGATACTTGTACAGTACATGGGGCTTGACGCCTCAGACCTAGACTATAAGGACATGCTACTGGGCCACTCTGCTCCAAACAGAACTATATACAGTGAAATCTTACATATCACTAACTGAAAAGAAACATTATAAAGACCACCATCCAAAGAAAATGGGCATGTTTTGTACCTGCTATACAATATGTATAATGGTAGAGTGTATAGTATGGTACCTGTAGAGTAAGACGTTTAACAGCATCCCAGGCTTGGGCAATGAGCTCCTTCATTCTCTCCTCTGAGGTTGTCCATGACTCCCCTTCTGTGGTGTCAGGCATCACCCTCATTGGTATGGACAGGGGACGTGATTCTGGAAAAGACAGAAAGTACTTCAGTACTGTGTGTACCCAGTAGTAATGTAAATTTGTTTTGTTTAAACTTCTGGTCCTGTGATGAAGTAACCTCTTTACCACAGAAGTACTGTAGAACCCTGTAATATAAAAACAATATATTGTACACGAGACTGGACTGCCCTGCATTTATCCTACATTTAACTTTCTTCATAATTCATTTTTATTTTCATTTGCAGTACAGTATCATGTTATATGATGTTTAACTGACACTTCATTGAGGTGATGTAATGTTAGCACTCAGGTTTCTTGTCTCACACACACACACACACACACACACACACACACACACACACACACACACACACACACACACACACACACACACACACACACACACACACAATATCCTAGACATGACATGTCCGAGTGGGCCTGCTGTGGTCCAGACAAAGGTCGATAGTCTGCACTGACACTCATGGCAACAGCCAAGCACACAAATCCTACAGAAACAAGCCCCTAAATTAGCCTTTTTACTAACCCTATTAACATGAGGGTCTCTTGTGAGAGAAGAAGACACACACAAAAGAGAAACTAAGTGTAAAAGAGAGGTGCAGAAGCAGAAATCGAAGGAACTGAGACAGAGGCATATATAGACAGAACACACATTTTACCAGGTTAGCCTGAGGTCTGTGGATGTTAAAGCCATCAGGGCGCCAGAGGTTAGGGAAGGGGGGTCCCACTGAAGACACATTAGGACATATTCCATGATTTAAAGGTCTGCCTTGCTCAGCAGCTCTATCCCACATTTGTCATGAAACAGCGATGATGTCACAGCACCACAGTGCCTCCTCAGACTCCACACTCCCAAATATCACTAAAACAGGCAAATGGGTTGCCACGGAAACAAGTGTGTTGCCAGGGCAATGGACAAAAAGGATGGTTAAGTTACACTAATCTGTTGTTGTTGTGGCAACCTGCCTAAAACTTGTGGGTGGGAGCGTGTGTGTGTGTGTGTGTGTGTGTGTGTGTGTGTGTGTGTGTGTGTGTGCATAGATGGCTGAGTGACTAAGCTCACAGGTGCATGTGTGTAAAAGTGGAAGAAACCAGACTGAGGGCCGCGATCATCATGTCTGGACTCTTACAGTATTTTCTCACACTCAGCATCCAGGTGCCTCTGGCATTTAGGGACTATGAAATGGACTGTTTTTGTCATGATGCCTACAATCAGTGTTGCATCATCACGTACTATGCACATGACTACACTGTACATTTTGTACATTTGACAACCCATATTTGCCAATTTGCCTTCTCCCTCATTCTTGTTCGTCAACTAGATACACTAGTATTCTGTGAGCCTTGTACAGTACACAACCAATTCCAATGTTAGTATACTTTACTAAATATCCACAGCCACAGATGGCAAAAATTGACTTTGACAGGACAGATTGTGTTTCATGGACTGTCTTTCATTGAGTAATGTGCAGAGAGTGCTGCATAAACCGCTGTGATATCATTGGGTTGTCAATAGTGTTTTGTTGTGGAGGACTGTGTGTGTGTGTGCGCGTGTGTGCGTGTGTGTGTGTGTGTGTGTGTGTGTGTGTGTGTGTGTGTGTGTGTGTGTGTGTGTGTGTGAGAGAGAGTATTCCTGTCACACTGCATTAGAGAGCTGTTTCCTGTTCAGCTCTGCAGGGGATCCATATAGACATGACAGAGCTCTGTGGCTGCCATTCTCTGTCATGTGGCCCAGCTGTCTAGACCAAGGAGACTTTACCCCAGGGACTGGACTTGCTCTGTGTAAATGTGTGTTTATTTGTAAAATAGGTTGTGACAAAGTTTTTGGGAGCATGAGTCAATGAGTCTGCGCCCACATTGACATCAATGTCTGTGCAGTGTGTGTGTGTGTGTGTGTGTGTGTGTGTGTGTGTGTGTGTGTGTGATTTTAACTTTGTTGGTGGTTATCACTGGAAATACCACAGTCTTACTACTTACGTCAGTGTCCTGGTTACCCCCCCTCCACCGTACCCGGAATCCTTGCCCGACCAAACCAGTGGAACCACATCGGAAAATACAACAGCAACATATATCCACATACACTGACCTTGCAATACGCAACAGAATACACACTAAAACAGACCCCAAATGTTTGTCACATCATTGATGAAATCTTCGAGTAAAAAGAGACCACCCTTCTGACATTCAAAAGCATCAAATGTCCCATGATCCTCCAAACTGCCAAAACAATCTATTACACACCATGAGATAGTTAGTCTGAGGGATGTTGAAGACTATCAGGCTGTGTGTGCATTTCGACAATTGCAACATTTCTTTCTTTGTTTTGAGTGGAAATGCACAATTACAAGTATGCAAGCACATGTGAGTAGGTAGGTATGTAGTATTGTACAACATGCGTTTATACATGAGGGTACGCACACATCAGCATAGAGCCGAAAATTAGGCCAACAATTCCAGTTAGAGCAATTACCGTTAAATTCAGCTTTTGACACGCTGATCTTCTACTACCTTCTCATTTCAAATCAATACCACCTTCAAAATTTGAGTTTGTCATGTTGAGTCACGTTCTAGAGTAACCCATCGTTTTGTGTTGTTGATATTATTACTTTTTGGCCAGGCGTCAAAGGGGGAACTGGATGCAGTTTTAATCTAAAAACTGGTTATTGCCCTAATCCTGAAATAGACCGAGGAGAGAAGCCTTTTTTTACTTAAGGGTAGGCAAAACTGTGAATGTCCTTCCCAAGAGAGAGTCTGTTAGGCCAATCAGAAAGTGTGCTAAAGTAGAAGTACAGCTTAGGCAGCTACAATGCAAGGCCATTCTGCTCTCTGCTTTGTTTTAAATACCATTCCAGGACTCTGTTTGTTAATCCTGGGGTCATTATTTGGAATGAAACTGCCATATCTTGTTATATTGACTTGGCGCCCGCCATTTCTGCAGGGAGAGGATTGAAAAAAAGAGAGAGGCAGGCAGGGACAGAGAATGAGAAAGACAGAGAACATAAGAGGTCTACATTCAAATGAAAGAGAAATATGACAGCGCCCAAAGCTCTTAAACCTGCCCAGGCCTAACAAGTCCTTAGAGTCCTCTTAAAGTGGGGTTATTCCCCCTGTCTCGTGCCATCTCAGCCATGTCCTCATTTTCACCCTCTGTTAGGCCATTAGGCTAATATCTTATTGGCTAAACTCTGACCATACACCCTTCCCCTCTCCTTTACTCCTCTGTTTTGTTCTCATTCTCTCCCACCACTCCCTCTTTCTCTCTTAGTGTTCAGCTGGTGTGTGGAGCTGCCAGTCCAGTCCCCTATAAACATTCTAGTGTTCTGATGGTGATTATTCATCCCCTTCAACAGCTTCATCACATCCCCCAGCAAGTGGAAGGTCTGGGTCTTTTAAGCCCACAGCACTGAGCATGTGTCATGTGATCAGAGAAAACGCAGAAACCAGAGCCCCATTACGACACGTTGACTAAAAGGCGGGAAACAAATCAGTTTTGTACAACAAAACCGCCGTGGCAGAGTAACATTGCTGTAAAATGTGTGAGGGTGTGTGGTGTGGAAAGTGTAAATCGCACATCATACAAATGTGCAATTCCCAATCACCAACACACGTAAGAACACACACACACACACACACACACACAAAGTCAATATGATATACCGACAGTCACACAAAATTAACACCTGAACAGCACCAGTTTCCAGTACAGATTTAGTCTTAACAACAATGGCACAAAGTATCCATATGTCCTTTCCAAGTGGTTGAGCAAGTCAACCATTAAACAGCCTAATTGAGGGATCCTGGCATTTCCCCATGCCGCCTGCTATCTTTCTGGTATGTTCCCATTTACAAATGGTTTACAGTGAGTTGAAGTGTTGTATATTCTGTTACAGCTGCATGCAGAGGCAGCAATGGGGCTCTTTAATAAACCCGCCTGACTATTTGTTTTGGATGCAAGTCGGTGTTTATTTAAATATTTACGTAACTCCATTTGTTATGGGGTTATTAAAGCCGCCAATGAAAAAAGTGGTGTGGTCAGGCTGACTGAACGAGTGAAGAATGGGGGTGAGGGGGTGGCAAGCGGACTGTGTTTTAAGAGTTTTATTTTGCCCATTTATTTCTACACTACAGACCCTGCACAATGTCTCGTGCCACCAGCTATGCTTTAGGAAGCCCCTTAACCGGTCAAGGTAATTGTGAAGGGAAGACTTTTTTTTATTCAGGCATGCAGAAACAGACTCTGATGTCTCTGGCAAGAAAAACAAAGCGAGAAGAGAATCACACACATTGCAATAGTCATCATGGTCATCATTATCATCAGAGTTTAACCTGATCATACACAACATAGCTATTCAACCTATACAAAATTCAGTTTAGATACTTATTTAAAAGACGGGAGGAGATGAGATGAGAGTTCCTGCCAGCCAGACCATGACAGAACATGTTAAGATGAAAAAAAGCCTTCTCAGAGTGACACCAAGACCATTTGAAATATCACTTGTGAAATCACCAGTTTCCAATTCCCTCCTGTTCCTCTGTCATTTGAACTGAGCCCCCTCCAGCCTGCACACTAATCCACGCTATGTCTGATGAACCACAACTCAACCCCAACTTCCCTCTCTGCTCCTCTCACTTCAACCTCAAAAACCATTGCCAACATCCACAAGGCCTAATACCCTTATCGTTCATGGAAGCAGAAAAAGGGATACATAAGGACAAATCTATTCTCCACAGACTGGTTTGTGCGGGCTCATCAGTGTATGGAGGCCAGAGACATTCTCATTGAGCGAGTAGAGTTCCCTACAGACTACAACCATGCTTCTCGGGGGGATGGGGGGGCTCCTATCTCATTATTCTCCTTTTTCTTGTTTTCTTTCCCCACTCCAACCATCATTACCTTGATAAATTATTGACTTTACCAGAAAAATTAAACTATATAAATAACTCCACAATGAAAATATTATCCCTTTCTGAAAAGAGCACGGCAGCCAATAAAAACCTGCCTGACTTCCATCAGGCTACTTGGGCTTGGATTGTAGTTATGTATGACTGGAGTTCTGCGTGAAGTCGTCCCATCAGTTCTCTCTCTCTCTTTTATACATGTGTAAATGGATGTATATATTAGTTTCTCGCTGCTGTTTCTTTATCCCAAAAAATATTGATTTATGTCTTTACAGAATATACCCCTCTCAACCATGTAACCTGGACTTTCTTTCCTGTTCTCAACCTTTTTGCTGACGCACTACAATTGAGATCAAAAAGCCATCACTATAGAAATGTTTTTGTGAGGCTCACAGCCCCGACTACCACCAGTGTATTTTAGCTTGCAGATTGACAATATGACCAATGCAAATGTTTCCTTGTCTCTATTTGTGGTCCTCGGAGTAAACAGCAAAATTAAATCTAATCCCATCATCCAGACCAATAGCAGACAGGAACTAAGACAACAGTTCTCCTTCCAACCTTGTAGAAGCACAGCCAGAATGTAAGATAGGTTTCTCAGCAAAATAAGTATGTAGCTAATTTTAGGATTGAAAAGGAAAGCCGGTGAGATCATTATTCTGCTAGATGTTCGAGAACAATGAGAAGCTCGGGACTCGGGACGGTCTTGATCAGAAACACAGTGCTGCTGCCAAAGGGAACATTCATTAGGGACAAATAAAGAAAATACTTAGAGGCTAGTTTTATGTGAACCAATTTGTGGTGTAATTGTGCGGGCAGGCAGAAATCGACCTCAAACTGAGAAGAAACGATTTGTTTTCAAAGTTGCTGTTCCACAGCCTTTTCTTGTAAAGGATAATCACACAAAAACAACCGTTAACACTGCTGATGATGTTACTAAGCAATATTCAAACAAACCCGTGATGTGATGTTTATTTTTTTTAAATGAAGTACCAAACCTCTAGTATATCCACCAGAATATTTTGTCAAACCATATACTTAGACCAGAAAAGCTTGATGGACTGACCATAAATATAAGTTATTATAAAAGCCAACCAGAGCCATACAAATATGCAAAAGGAGCATTTTGAAGAAACTTTTAGCACAAAAACCACCTAGAATAGACTTAAAATTTTTTATTTGTACAGTAAATGAGTATTTGCCATTATAAACACAAACCAATTCAAAGAGAAATATGAGTCCTTATGTGATGGAGAGCCAATCTTAATTGCAGACGTGTGTCTTCAGTAACATGAAGATATCTATAATATATTTTACAATGTGCTGTGTTTGAAGTCTCTGTCATTCCCCAGAACTGGCTTTGGTCCAATTCAGCCAACGCTGGTTATGAAAGTCAGCGGTGTTTTGTAACATGTACCCTGTATATTTAAACATGTGCAATGACCAAAACCAGAAAAGAAGAGAGACAGGGTAAAATATTTAGTTGCCAACTAAAGTTGAGTGGATATGGCTTCTGAGATTTGAGCTGGGCAGCCCCAGTATGATATCACCTTGCCCTCAGTGCTTTCTGGGGAAATGATCTGCAGTGAACTGGTTCTGTGTGTCTCTGTACATTTGCCTACACATTAACAGGCACCTTCCAAAAGCCTGCAGGAAAGTCCCCCTTGATTACGACAAAACTGTAGCTAGGCTGAATGTGGTAACAAAACAACATAACACTCTCTTTACATCATAAAAGTGCCAGGCATGCATTCAAATGGGCAATTGGAAGCAGGGACATCGAGCGAGTGCAATTGTTCTGAGGAGGCTTTGAACTGCTAAAAACTCTGAAAATGATTTTCTTCCAGTGGATTATGATTTATTCTGTAACTCCCTGAGGTGATTCTGTGGGGAAATCAATAGCTCCAGTAGAAAACTATCATAGGAAATAGGCAAAGAAAAACCCTGCTTTTGCCAATTTATAATAAGGCAGAACAAAACACTGCTCTATATCAATACTTCATATATCCAACACATCAGGTCATTTAATCCTATAACAGTATTTCAAACAGCCATACTCTGGATATACAAACGGTTAACTTATTTTTTAAATTGACCACTTCAATGCATGGGTACATACTGTGGGCCGTAGTGGACTCAAAGAGGAACCAGTTTTTCTCCCAGTATGTTAAGTATATTAAGGGACTAGCAGCAGTATTGGAGCAGCTGGTACTACAATTATTGCGGGATGAAAATTAGTAAGATTTCATTTTTAGCATATTTTATAGCAGCAGTTCTTCACAAAGGTAAACCTTAACAGGTACTGTATATCAATGTTAGCATCAATACATTACGAGCACTCATCGGACTTCATGGACTAAATATTTGAGTTGCACACTTATAAGGAAAATTTGCAATATTTTATGTGGATTTCCAATCAGCGCTAATGGTAAACGTAGTCGATTAAAGCAATAAATTCCTCAGTGCGTGCTATATTGATTGAGAAAGTGGATGTTTACAGCTGCAAAACCAGTGTTATAGCTGGAGGCAAGAAAGAACTATAGTCTGTTTCAGCTTTGATTTCTCTGGGTTGCCAGGGGGCGTGCTCTAAATGTTGCTCAATAACAAAACTTCCTTGTTCTCTTTGCTTGTATTGCAAACTAGCTACATTTTGAACAGTGGAAATGGCATCACAAAATATGAAATACTGTTCACACTGGTTTTGGACTATGGAGCCTCAGTGCTTTTATTTTATCACCTGCATAAGTATGGGTGCAACTCTTAACTCTCGGCAACACTATGTTTCAACATTGGTTGCTTGACACAATGCAAGACTTACATGTATGCACGCCGGCATGTCTCCACGAGCAGGAGAACTCAGCTTTCTTTACCATTAACATTGATTGGTCGTCCATATAGAAGGTGGTGAATTTTGTCTTTAAAGTGAATTCATTTGCAACAAATATCAGTGTTATGGTTCCTATAAGAACCTCATGATGTCATCTCCTGAAGCCCATCTGAGTAGCAGCACCAGAGGCAGTCCAGTTGGCTAGCTAGCCCTGTTGAGCTTGAGCCAGTCTTATGTGTTTATTCCCCATGCATCCCTGTGAATGGCAGTTCGAACACGTGCCGACTCCAACTGGCAAACAACCTGCACATCTCTCCTCTGTGTACCTAAATAGATGACTGAAGACTGAAAAATAAAACGTCTGCTGCAGTGATTACAGCCCCCTTAGAGTCCCCTGAGAAATTATTTGCCGGCAATATACCCGCAACTAAAATGTACCTTGTCATATATGTAGCTGTTTATTTGAAGTCACGTTAAACAAGCATATTAGAGCTATCAAGGAAAATGCCAAATAATAATTTAGCGAAAAGAAGGGGGGGAAAAAAGAATTTCTGTGTACACACTTCATAAAGGGAGAAAAGGAGCTGGTCCATTTCAATTTATTTCTTACCACAACACAACTTATTTCAAAGGGCAATTATTCATTTGCCTGAAAATGTTGTTCCGTCACAGCTGATGAGATGACGGTGCATCAAGACACAATGCTCATTTCTCAGCTACATCAGCTTTACGCTTTAGTAAATCATTATGTTTAATGATTCAACCCAAGCTAAACAGCTGGATCAGACGTCCGGGGGTAAACATGCAGCGATTACAAATAGATTCAGAACAATCCATCAGATCACTCGCTGCAGTAAATGGCTTTAAAAAAGATGCAATGCATCCTGCTGATGAAAAAGTCAGTTTTATGTCAACAATGTATAAACACCACAGGAAAACATGATACATTAGTCGGATATTCTAACCCTGGCCAGTGTTATTTTTTTTAACAGCTAGACAAGAGTGAGCTCCCACCATCTCCCTCCTGTTTAAACTTCCAGGTCCTTACTCACAGTGTGCTCCACACATGGTAAAGCAATTAATAAATCATCTTTAGAGAGCCTAATTCCAATCATAACATGTTAGATATCAGCAGCTCTTCTCATGAGGTGACGGCGGTGGGGGGGAATCTACCCTAACAACAGAATCCACGTGTTATTCCCATGGCCTTGAGTCTTTTAGGAGTCCTGTCTCACCACGGTTCCAATGTGTCTCACTTTAGTTAGATAGAGTACAGTTATAAGGTTAGCATATGTTAAATCAGTTTTTGGGGTGGATTTTTACCTGCGCTGGCTAAGCAAATAGCTCTTTTCACAACAGTCTACATTAAACAACTATTACCCAAAGGAAAGGGTAGTATAATGACAGGTCAATATACATATCATGTTTCAAGTATCAACAACATTGCCAGCCAACCCTGGGGAATATTAAGAATTAAAATTCCATTTATTATCCTTCAATTAATCACAGGAACAATGTATTATTAAGAGAAATGAGGTGGAGCAGAATTTCTATTATTGAATCTCAAAGAAGTGTATCAAGTATCACCACAATCCAACAACCCAAGAAGATGTGGGGAGTTCGCATTTTTCATTCATGGCCGAAGAACTAAAGTCATCTTCGCATACAGAGAAACTAAATAGTTAATTGCAGGAAGGATGCATTATTAAGTAACAAGGGTAAGGTGGAACTGGAGTTCTGGGATGAAGGAAACAAAATACTTGCTGTGTTGCAAGTACTCCTCTGTAGTGTTGAGCTGTAGACTATCAAGATTTTCTGACTGCAGGGAGGCTTATTGTTTCACCATGATTAAAACCACAAGGGCTAAATGCCTCTGCCCTTTACTTATTCTGATTGCTCGCGGAAACAATTTGTAACTTTTCATTACACTTACTCCTGTAACACTGCAGCAATTTTCAGGGAAGATGCTATTCATTTACTTGCAAGTTTGATTCCAAGTGCTGTAGTGCTGTAATGAAGGCACTGATGGTTGAATTTCAAAGAAACACAGTCCCAGCACCTAGTTACCAATGTCTTGTTTTCACTTGACAAGAGAAATATTTGGATAAGAAAGAGCTTGAGTCTGACTCAGTTTGTGTTTCTAGCTAACTAATGCAGTCCAACAATGAAAGAATAGGTCCAACACTAACCACCCAATAGACAAAACTTCAGCCCAGATGTGCTGATCACTTAACATTTCAACAGCCAACGCACGTACGTACGTACAGTGGATTGCATAAGTTTACACACCCATGCTAAAGTTGACTAAAAAGAGGAATAAAAAGAACGTCAATGACGCCAATCATGAGATATGGTGAAGGGTAGGCTATGTGATGATGTGGGGCTATTTTAATTCCAAAGGCCAAGGGAACTTTATTAGGATGCATAGTATCCTGGATCCATGAAATAACTTGCTTTTAATAACAAAAATCTGCCTGCCTCTATGGGAAATCAACAGACGGGTGTGTATATTATGCCTCCTGTATTTTAAGGAAGATCATGATAGAACAAAAAAAATTGGTGTCCTTAAAGATTGGATTTTTCGTAATTTTTTTTAATTAAGGCAATAAGATCAATTTCTTAAAGATGTTTTTTATTCCTCTTTTTGTTCAACTGTATGTATGTATGTATGTTTGAATGTATACGTGTGTCGTCGGTTAATTCTGAAATCCAGACAAGGTTTTGTTTTCAATCATGTTACATAATATGTAACATGACCCAATTGCAGACAGCATGACTAGGAAGGTAAAAACACTACAAAAACTTAATAAAAAGTCAAACAGACAGCTACCCAGACAGAAAAACAGCTTCACAAACAGAAAAACAAGAAGTTGGACAACAAGGCAGAGGACCAGTCACAGAGATAGATAGCTAATGGATAGGAGGCCATGCACATTGATAGCCAGTGTACTCTAGTGTCAGTTGAGTGTTGCAGACAAGCTACAGCCTGATTTGGCTTTGTGTGCAGTGTTGGAGCCAAGGTGACTGTTTACTGACAACCCCTAATGAGAGAATATACTGTTGAGATGTGAGTAAGCAAAGATAGAAATGCAATTAGGGCAAATTTTGAATGAAACAAGGAACAGAGGAAAAAAACAGTAGGGAAATGGCGGCGTGACATTTCAGCTCTTAGCTTTTAAAGCAAGCAAGAAAATAACGCTAATTGTCTTTTTTTTAGATCCCAAAAATGTCAAAGGAACATTTTTCTTATCAAAACACTTGACCTGGGGGGACGTCATAGACATGCAATGTTATTTACATCTACAGGATGACTTCACCCAAAACAGGGATTCATCATTCCTGTTAGGAACACTTTTCCCAGAGAATTAAAAAAAAGAAGAAAAATAACAACTTGCTTATTTCCCCTGACTCTTCCCTGCGATGCTTTGGCAGAGAATGTTTCAACCATTAAAGTGTTTAGAGGACCTGGAGCCTAAACATTGTGAGAGTCAAACAGTAGAGGCTGAGAAAACTTTTTTTAATGTATTTATTTATTCGTTTTAAACTTTGTAACTAATTAAGTTACATGAAGCTAGACAAGGTGTTCCATCGGATTAAATTAATTAAATATCTATAGGGGGACATATGAGAGAAGAGGTGGGCTATTAGGTTCAGAAATACACATAAGTAATAAATGAAAACCATTTCTGCAGTGAGTAAGGCTCTGTGTTTTGTCATGGACAGCTCCTTAACATAGTGACTGCTCCAGCAATCCTCCCAGGTTGGATGGTAAGAATGTAAGAATACATAGGTACTATACAGAGAGTGTGAGTGTGTGTGTGTGTGTGTGTTTGTATTTTAGGTAGTTTTTTGTGATCACCATACAATATCCCAAAGGTCCACTAAACAGAATCCTCACACTGATAAAATAATACTATTATTAGGTCTAGTTGATGAAAGAAAGAATCCAAGGAAGGACAATGCTACATGAGTGCGTGAGAGTGTCTGACATGTACAGGTGTGTACATGTACAGTATAAACCTGCCTGCCTGTATGAACATGCATTCATGTACGTGTGTGGTGATATGTACTGTACATGTATTCTGTTAAGTTGTATGCTTGTTTGTATGTATGTACAGTATACCGTACTGTACGTGTGTGTGTGTGTGTGTGTGTGTATGTGTGTGCACTGAGCGGAAAACTGGCCTCAAAGAAGGCTCCATATAGCCAAGCCATTCATCTATTCTGGGCATTCAGAGCCCACAGTAATACCATCAGAGGAGGAAAACAGAGGAGGATGTCGCTACACGATCCGTTCTGCTCATGTGCAATCTGTTCGCGCATACGCAGACGATATCATGATGAACGCGGATTTACGACACTGCACGATCTGTTCCCATAGACAGTTAGAAAAAGTCTGTTTGCGTCCACTGGAAAGCTAACGTTAGTTTAGCTAACAGCTAATTTGTCTAACCACTAGCTGAGACAGCATGTAAAAGACCCTCAAAAGTTAAAATAACCGTTTAAATATTTAACAGCTGTTATGTCAGTTCTACTTTATGTGCTCATTTAAAATACAATCACTCAATACTTGTCTTTATTGTTACTGTAAAGTCTCAATTTAGCTGTAGACTGTTTAGTTTGAGTAACATTATTTTAGGCTGAATCAAGCTGTCAGCTAGCTGTTAGCCGAATTAGCTTTTAGCTAAAGTAACGTCGTTAGCTTTCCGGTGGAAGCTAACAGCAGACCGCTACTGTGGAACAGATTGTGCAGTGCCGTAAATCCCTGGTAAATCCTCGTACATCATGATTATCATCTGCGCGTGCGCGAACATATTGCACATGCGCACAACGGATTGTGCAGGTAGGACGGATCGTGTACCGACAGAGGACATGGCTGACTATGTGGTGTCCTCTGTGAAACTGGTTCACTCAGGTGTCAGTAAGCTGTAGTGTGTTATACATAGTAACATAATTTAATTAGAAACAAAGTTAAATTTAGTAAATGTTGTTATTCCACTACTGAAAGATCATAACTTTACAGTGGTAGTTATTGAAAATATCAAAGGAGAAGTTAATGTCGCTGCAGTTTCCATTTGCATATAAATCTTTACGCAAAACACACCTGAAAACAAACAGAGAAGATCGAGATCTTTTACAAACCTGTTCCCTTTATGTGTGTAAACCTCTCTGCTACATGGGGTTGATGTCACGTTATTATATGAAGTGCAATGTCACAGTAGTATCTTCAATATTTTACATTTGACACAGCTTGGGGTTATTTGACCTACCTGTGACTGTCTTAGTTTTGACCGGACTGCTGGCATAGTCTGAGGCCTGATTGGAGGGCTGTTTGGCCAGTGGCGTGCTCCCTACCGACATCTCGTCCTCTCTCCTCTTGGCCTGAAGAACTGAACCTGGAGTCTGCAATGACACCAGAGTATGACTGAGTACCAATGAGGTCATGGGAAAGGAAATATGTGGTTTTATTGTAACATGAATGCATTTCCATGAAATATGCATTCATTCAGTCTTTTAAAAAAAGAGCATGCCATCAGGTGTAATAGCACAAACTATTCAAATATTGTTCGGTACTGTACCAACATTGTTCTGTGTTAGTAAGACCCTGACCCGGGGATAACTTTACACAGCTTCATAGATCTGGGTTAATCAGGAGATGCAATGCATAACGCAATGCAAGACAAAAAGGGAGGCAAAGAGAGAAAAAGAAAAGAAAAATGCAGTGGAACACAACAGAGGCCTCCAAGACCAACAAGGACTAGTGACAGCTCCCTGTTTTTTTTGAGCAGTCTCCCATGCTGCTGGCAGGCCAAACACACACACTCAAACAGACACACGCAAACGCGCACACACACACACACACCCTGGCTGGCAAAGAGATGGCTGAAAGACAGAAGAGTGGAAGGTTGGTCTAAAATAAGGAAACCCCTTTAGCATCAGCCAGCAGCAGCACTAGGCTATGATGCAGCTGCACAAGGCGCACATGCACACACACACACACACACACACACGCACGCACGCACGCACACTTTTTTTTTTAAATGACTGGGTCGGGACCCAAAGGTTGGTTGTGGTAAGATTAAAAATGGGCCCCCAAATTACATTAGTATTTGAAACTACTGACTGAGGTATGAGGCCAAATCCTTCCAAGGTTTTTGCAACTTAACATTAAATAGGGTGAAATGCTGTAGGCCAGTAGGTTAGTTGCAAAAAAGTCCCGTTCCAAGTAAACAAACACTGTATTGGGAGGCTTTAACAACAGATGCATTTTATACAGTATACATGACACTAAAGTACTGTATATACAAATGGTTCATGGCTTCGAGAAAAATACGCTAAATACAACAAAACATTATATAATTCATTATTATTATAATTTGTATACTTCATGGGAAATATGTGCTTGGCTACATTTTAATACTCTATGCTTAAAGTAGGTACCTTACAAAATGACCATCGCTCATTCCTGGTAGATGACTAACTCCTTCTACCACACACACACTGAGGGGTGGTGAAAACAGCCAAGGCAAATGCTTGTTTGGTTCTCAACCTTCCCTTTTCCTCTTATTCCATTTCTCTTTATTACCCGCTTCCCCAACCATCTCCCTCTTCTCTGATTTGTGGCCTGTGAAGCTGAGTTTTCCTGCTCATGTTTCAGTTGACTTTTGATTCAACCTTTTCGATTCTGTCCTGTCATTTGCCCTTTTGTGGTTGTCCCCTCTCTGTTCCATACTCTTCTTATTATACCCAATTCCCAGGTGTTTTCTTTTGTCCCTCCATATGTTTCCGTATCTTTCCTCTGCATGCTCACTCTATCATACCTACATGTGCCTTCCCTCTCCATTGTTTGTGACTCCACTTCTCATATTTTTGATTGTGTCCCCTTTCTTCCTCGCATCAACTTTTCATGTGCATTTTCCATTTCTTTCCTCTCTACTACCAAAGCCCTTCCTATTCCTTTTTGCATGCAACCCATACGTCCTTCTTTGCTTTTCCATCTGTCCTAAGTACCTTGTTTCTCATAATTTCTTGCTATCATGACCCGGCCAGTCAGTGTCCTCTCCTCTGTCCTTCACAGGCTGTTACGTGGCCTTCAGCCGAAGGCCTTGTCTAAACCCGCCAGGCCTTGAGAGGTGGCCATGACAAGCAGCTGAGCTCACAGAAACACAAACAAATACAGGCACAAACATATTCAGACACACGTTTGCTGCAGTCTGTACACACACACACACACACACACACACACACACACACACACACACACACACACACACACACACACACACACACACACACACACACACACACACACACACACACACACTATTGTACGCACACACAAGTCAGTGTTGTGTATCCTTCACACTGGCTGCAGTTCAACTCATAACATCTGTTTACCCCCGTACAGCTATAACCTCCAGAGTAAGGAGTTGGTGCAATTAACTCCCTCTTGCTTTGTCTGTCACACACACATGCATGCTGACAACCCTTCCAAACTGCAGGAGGCATGAAACAGAGCAACTTGAAAAAAAAACAACATTTAAAGTATTACAATATGATACTTTCATGTACTATATATATTTATGTGCCTTTATGGGGTGAACCTGTGCTATATCCCAGGCAATCAAACTGAGCATGTCTGCATGTGTGGTGTGGGCATAGAGCATTCAATGTCCATAACCATCACCATGACCCCTGTCAAATAAATATAGAGAGAGTGGATGGAAGACAGGGAGCAGAGCACATGGAAAAAGGTAGCTGGGAATGAGAAGGCAATGGAGAGGGAGGGAGGGAGACATATACATTCCCCTCAGGCTCTTATCCAGAGATGCTAACAATGAGTACAACAGAGAAATATGCTGCAAACTCCATTAATACAAATTACATGTACCAGTTAAATATGTGAAACATCAAAAGTACTAATTGCGTAACATGTGTGAATGTTGACACAAACGGCCAGGAAGAGAACATATTTTGTCCGAGAAGGTACCTGTTTCTGTTGCCTGCTGTTCCCTCTGTGAGGCTGGTACAACAGCCATGTGCAGAAAAGTGGGTCCACGTTGACAGCTATGCCCTGGACACTGACCAGCAGGACTGCACCTGGACAACAGAAAAACACAAGATCAGAGATTTAGTAATGCAACTCTGAAGACATGATAAGTGAGCAATTTTTCCAAAAATAAAAGACATAATAGGAAATGATATACTGTACATCTGTCTTGCCTTTACAAAATCAACATTACTGCTGGCAAACAGACCAGTTGTTGCAAACCACTGAAGCAGTGGTTTGACAATACTAAACTTTAGTGATCAACAGAACTAATTCAATAGGATCCAACAAGATGTACAAAATAATTCAAGTGGAAAGTATCTAATCTAACAGACAAAAATGGTATGATGCTGCTGCTGCAATTATTTCTTCAAAGTAGGAGGGACATCAATGCGGATCTCTGAAATAAATGTAAGGTAATAACCAAAGAGTGAAAGTGACTTATGGCAAATCTGCTCAGATTGAGGTTCTTCCTCTCCTGAGCAGTTTACACTGTGTCCTAATGACCTGCTGGTGAGTATTGAGCCTGCTTGTAGAGGCGCTGGAAAAAGCACAGTTTGTTTCAATTGTGCTGTTCAAAGTGGTATCACACTAAGCCAAGAATAACATTTTCTTTTGATACATTTCTATGAAACTCGAGACTTTCTCTGGGTTTTGGTTTACTCTTAAATAATAATCTTTACCAACAATAAGCGGGCCCTGAGGTAATGCATTAGGATCCTATCAATAATGATTCCCATGCCGGCAGGATTAGCGGAGGGTCTCTGGCGTGCCGTGGAATGTCCCAGCATGACGATAGGAGGATGTTTCAGCTCTAGAAGGACTTTCAGCAGTTTAATGGAGCTTTGGACAAGACCCCGGTCTTCTGTTTCAAGCACTGAGGCAAAGCTCTAAGTGTGAATGTGTAAATGTGTGTGTGCAGCTCACCTCCGGCAAAGCCTGATTGCTTGTTGCTTTGCCTAACATTTTAGTATATCTAAAACATGGACAAAGCACAATTACAAACTCGCCCTGAGGAGAGAGAGAGAAAGAGAGAGACAAACACACACTTTTACACCAGCTCTCCAGCTTGGCAGAGATCTCTCCCTCCTCCATTATTCCCTGTGAACAATGCAAATAAAAAAGCTCTAATTTGCTCCACTTTTACAATGTTTAGTGATTTGTGGCCTGTGAGCCTGTGAGCCTGTGTGTGTGTGTGTGTGCAGTATGTAATGTGTGAAGTCTATGGTTTGTGTGTGTGTGTGTGTGTATATATGTGTGTATGTATGTATGTATGTATGTATGTATGTATGTACGTATGTACACACACACACACACACACACACACACACACACACACACACACACACACACACAGCATAATGTAATATAGTGTATGCATGAATCAGTATGTAAAAACGGGGAAACATTCTCATCGGATGAAGTCAAACTGACACATTTCTTCCTCTATTGCATCATCTAGCTTTCTTCTTTCTTTGTTTTCTGTCACTTTCATCTTTGCTTCTTCACTATTTCCCTATCCATCATCTAAACCTCCATTGTCTCCCTAACAACAGCCTTACTGCCATTTGTCCCTGCATCAATTCCATTCTAAAACCTTCCTTACCTTATTATTGTATGCTTCTTCTCTACCTCTCCATTACAATCTGTGTCATCCATCCCTCATTGCCACACTTTCACCCCTCTTTACCCTCCTTTCTGAAACCATACCTCCACCCTTTCTCGTCATCCTACATCCACCTCTCTCCCCTCCCCCTGACGAAGAATCATAACCTCAGCCATGTGGCTTGAACTCCTATACCACAGTGTGGCTGCTTAATAGGCTTTGGCTGTGGCTGTATTGCTGGGGCCCAACTTCAAGTGGTTTCATCATAGCCCAGAACAGCATGAGCAGTATAGGACCCAAAAGGCTGGGAATGGGCTGAGTGGTGAAGATGTATTCAATAAATTGACCCTAAATTGAGGTCTATGGGATGCACTGAGCACAACGAAGCACCTTCAGCAGAAATTAGTCATAGCATAATAAATCATATGACTTCGTAGATGGATTGTTTATTTAACAGTTATTACAGAGATAAATGAGCAAATAAAAATCTATAAAATGCCTGATTGCAGATAACTCTCTCAACCACAGCAGATTACACAGCATGTATATTACAGCATATGTCTAAAGGCCAATACAGATTTAACCAGCCATCTGCCTGAGCCATTGCAGAAAGCCTCGTCATTTCCATAATCAAATACAATCCACAAAAAAAAACCACACACTTTCCGTTACAACAAAATTCTCATGAGCTGACTTTTGAGTGTATTAAAGTCTAGTAAGTTGGTTGCTCAAATATCTAAGTTAGGTAAAGTAAATGGCATTCTATCAACAGTGTTCAAAGTGTCATGTCAGCAGTTGTCAAATTATTGTGGCTATGCGACACGTCTCTTTGGCTTTTGCAAATGAGAGCCATGACTGTTTTGATAAATCCCAACACCACTCAAAAAGCTCTTTTTCTGAAATTAACAGAATAAACTACCTTTTCTTTCTCTCTCACTCTTTGCCAGTTTGACAGTGACACAGGAACAAAATATGTGTTGACCTGGCTTATGAGGCTTTGAAGACCAAGGCTTTACCATCCACACTGTGTTTTCTTGTTTCATCACTGTGTTGACATAACTGTCGGAGAGTGACACCTCCTTTGAAGCGTGCAGCACCATGAAAAGGGCCTGGCATGCTAAGAGCGTGACCTCGGCAGCAGGCTGTTGTTTTTCTCTGCTCTAACAGGGTGGCATATGGGTAATTACAGAAAGTGATGACAATGATAACAGAGGTGTTTTTCTTACTTCCTAAATGATTCCTCAAGAAAACACCAGAAAAAAACTCAGTGGCCTAGACACTGAAAATACAACGCACAATGTCCGTGCAGGCATCTATGAAGACACACTTAGGCTGAGTCACCCACAGTAGACCTATTAAAGTTAAAGGTGTTTTCTTTTCTTAAAACCAGCAGAGTTAAAAGAGAGCATGGGGCTGCTGGTGTTGTTTTATGACTGTCTGACATCAGGCTGCTCACCGCCTGAGGCTAGAGTAGAGCATTAGACTAGACTGAGAGAAGGCCTTTAACCTTTAAGCCCTGTGTAGGTTCTTCTATCAGTCTCCTCTTTTTTGGGGGGCCATCAGCCCAAGTAATCTATCAGCCACACATCTTTCTGTCTTCATATTGTCTTTTTTATCAGGCTATGTCGTTTGTACATCTTAATGTTAAATCTGCCATTGTTCAGTCACTGCAAGCATGAAATTCAATAAACTGGGAGCGGTTAGGTCAGTGAAAGTTCAAAACCCAAGTCCCACAGTGGAGACCAAAGCCCTGATTGGGGTTACAGAGGGCACAACCTCGCAACTACAAGGCCATGACCCCCCCCATCAGAGTTACAGACAGGCAAACAGAGGTGGGGCTTACTCACCATCCACCCCCTATGCAGACAGAAGGGGGGAGGATTCATGTTTCGAGCCAGCTAATCGCCCCCTCAGAATTGTTTCATTGTTGGACGTGAGGCAGCACAGAGACCCTGCGTCCAGCTTCTCTAACAGAAAATAAATAAATATAGCCCAGCCCGCATCAGCCAGATGACTTCTGACAGGTTTGGTTAATTTTGAAGCCAAGTAGCAAAACAAAACATTACGCCAGCGTGCGGGGCCTACGCTGTCTTTAATTGCTTTTCCGATGAGCTCATGACTCGAAGGTGTCCTGGAGCGAGCCATGCAGCCCGACAGGTGTTCTACTAGTGTGTGTGTGTGTGTGTGTGTGTGTGTGTGTGTGTGTGTGTGTAGGTGTGAGTGTCTATGACTGTGTGTGTGTGTGTGTGTGTGTATGTGTATGTGTGAGTGAGTGAGTGAGTGAGTGAGTGAGTGAGTGAGAGAGAGAGAGAGAGCGCGCGCGCGCACTGGAGCTGTTGACACCACTGAAAAGGGACTCAGCTGTGTGTGGGTGTGTGAGGAACAGTGTGTGTAGTACATCTTGTGTGTGTGTCAGTGTGTATGATACATGTGTACATGCCTCTGTGAAAATAAGGAAGTGTTTCTATTTGTATCCATGTGTATGTGGAACAGACACTGACTCATGAAGCTATACACACACGCACGAACGCCCGCACGCACGCACGCACGCCTGCATGCACGCCCGCCCGCACGCCAGCACGCACGCCCCTGCCGTGCTGTGACCCAGTGGCAGTGCCGCCGCAGGAGCTCAGTGGCTCAGGAAGGACACAGGCAGGTTTGACTGGAAACAGATCCTGGCCTACGGAAAGCCTGCTCTCACTCTGGGCCCATACAACTCTCTGCACTGGATGGCGGTACAGTATATGTGTGTCTTTGTATGTGTGTGTGTGTGTGTGTGTGTGTGTTTTAGAGAATACAAGCACATATGCGTAAGTGTGTGTGTGTCCTTAAAAATGGCCCAACCGCGGTAGCCTCCAGCTGACAGGCTAGACCCACCTCATAAAGGTTGACTATGGCTGTGGGTACAGTAACAGTAATAGGCAGGAGGAAAGCTGGAGAGTGATTCAGCCAGCGAGGGAGTCAGTGAAAGGCAGACATAGAGAAAGATGGAGTGACATAAGCAGAGAAACACCTAAAACTACACAAAAAGACAGAATCACAAACGCACATTCAAAGAGAGAGGGGAAAAAACAGTGAAAGACAGAGTAGACAGAGATACAGTACATACACAGAGAGAACATATAAAATAGTGGATGATTTTTTTAAGTCATTTTCCTAATCTACAGATAAGTGAGTATGCCTCAGAATTTGGCCATGGATATGTATGACTTATGGGATGACTACAGGACATATCACATACAGCCAAGTCTTTGTGTGTCTACATTACATGTATTTTGAAAGGTCCATATACATACAGCGACAATTAAAAAATTGCACAAAAAAACTGTGCATGTACATGCATGTACTGTACACATGCCCAATGTGTGCATGTCAACATGTGCCACAGATGGTTATGTATGTAGTAGTGAGCACAGGGCTGTATCTCATCCACAGAGGAGATCTTTTTTACAGTTTCTATCAGGACTGAGGCTCCCTCTTTCCCATCTGCTGGGTTTGGGGACTCATGCTTGATAGTTGTGGACTTCACATTTCTCACGCTCCGTGCGTTTGTCTGGAGAGCTTTGGTGGTGCTTGACTCAACAGTAGCAACATGTTTCCTGTGTATGTATGGGTGTGCACGTCCCTATGCTAATGTACATGTTACATTTGAATTTAGATACAATCAAAGGATGTATATTTGATAAGGGTGATTCTACTAATCCTAACATGTAGCTCAGGCTGAGAAAGCCTAGCAGTATCAGCCCAGCACAGCCAAACAAAGGTCAACTTTTGAAATCATAGCTGTTGTTTTTGTCTATAACGTGAACAAATTCTACATTGGTCTCCTAAATAACATAAAATGGAACACATTAAATATTTGACCACAGAAAATGTGTGTAATGTAGACCAATGGTGAGGCCAGATGAGGGCTTTGAACAGCAGCTCTGTCGAGCTCCATATGTCAGAGGTGCTCCGAAGGCAAACATTTCCCTCTTCTAGTCAATACCTTGCATTAATAAATCTACATCAACTCTTGTGGTGTTGAAAGACAATCAGACACTGCACAATTGGTGCCTGTAGCCAGCTGAAACCCAAGCATCCCTGATTTGGACTATTCCAGCGGTTATCTCTAATCCTAGCTTTTCTCTACTACACCATTTCTCTGATATGCCCGTACAAAGACACACTTTCTGTCTCCCTCACTTCCAATCACACCAAAGGAAAATGCTTAAAGTCACGACCAACTGTGACCTGGCCCTTGTCAGCAAGATAGCTAGCTTTCTGAATGAGAAACAAAACAGACTTGGTCCTGATTGCATTAATGTATCATTACCATATCCATCATGGACATACAGTGCACTGTGTGAACCCTAAATGAGCCCCAGTGTAATGTAAGAGAAACAGGAGAGACACTTCTGAGCTCATTAAAATAAACAGACTTCTGCTTCTGCTGCTGCTTTCCCACAGACAGTTTTAGTTTAGCATAGTTACCTTGAAAACTCCTTATCGCTGCTATCATTCAGCTGGCTCATGGGCTTTCTCTCCAGTTCAAGCTGAGTTCCCTCATTTTGTCATGAGGAGAAGGGGAGCCAAGCAATTTAATGTCTGTCATTAGCTGGGGTTCCTTCCAAGCATTTTTATATAAATTGCACTGTACAAAATAAAAAAGCTTAATCCAAATGGCACGATTTTAGGTTTACTTGATACTGCAATACTGTTTCATATACATGTACTCTCGAGGCCAGAAATGTCCACAAAGAAGTTATGCAATTAAAAAGCAGATGGAATACTTTGTCTAGACTAGATAATGATGTATTAATGTCTTCATAAAATATTAAGACTAGAAGAAGAATATATGGTGAAGCTTTAATGGTGGGCAATATGGAAAAAATATTATATCACAATTTGTCTTCAATACATCGCTTCCAGCAAACTTCACAAATGAAATCAATGAGGGCAAAACAGAATTATCAATCTGTTTTAATAGAATATTCTCTGATCTAGCTTAGCTAAAAACAACAGATCCGCCAACACGTTAGAGTGTCGTTCTTGACCGAGCCAGTTTGTAACTGGTAGGTCCCTGACAACGTTATCTTCATTTCACTCGTCTCTCCTCAGCTCCATATGTGTGGAGAGGCTAAAAACACAAGCTTTCAAATGACCAATAACAGAATGTTAAATGTTGTCTGGGGGTGTCAGATCTATAGTCTACCCCGACTCTAGCAGCTTAAAGTTGCGTTTGTGGAGATTTTTGCATGGCAGTGGCCGCTAATCATTTAGTGGCAGTGTTGCGCCGCTGTATGCTAGGGGGCCATAGAATTGCAACTGATAGAATGTGCACTGTAGCACGATACTAATGGTCTCTATAAAGGCAGATCACGGAGATAATGTCATTGTTCATGATCTAATATCGTCACTTTAGATGCACTCAAATCAAAGTGTACACAGAGCGGGAAAGAACATGCAATATACTGCAATGGCAAATGGGCAGGAAACCTCAAGTGTACTGTCTGAGAAGGAATACTTAGCTTCAAGTGTACTACCTGCATGTTATTTTACAGTCATTCTTAAGTTTTATATTTTTTATTTGACCGCATTCAAAGTTTCAAATAATTCACTTTTTGCAAGCAAGGAGCTTCCATTCTTCTTTATTTGTTTTTCTCTCTGGGTCAATTTGGAAACTTCAGCTGTATTTGATGTGATTTCCTAAAAACTGATTCAATATAATTGTACATATCAAAAGTGGCTTTGGAGGTTATATAATGGTTGGTTTGGTTTATTACTGTACTTCTCTGTAAAAGGGATGTGATGTGGTTATATGACAATTATGTGATGTTTTCTTTTTCATCATTAGACAGCTAAAATGTGATGGAAACATTTTTTACACCAACAAAATAATAACAGTAACTGACACTAATCCATTCATCTGTTTGGCTATGTTATTTCAGATGTTTTTTATGATTTAGAAGCATACTGTACAGTATATGCTGTATCTGGTTGAACCCAGCTGACGGAAGTACTTTTAATTCACATATATTTTGCTTGACCATTGAACAAGGCTAACGTTACTTACCTTTCCGCTTGAATTCCTCTATCATCTTTCTTATATCTCCTATCCTTCCTTGGTTTAACTTGCTAATCGTGTTTTTTTAATTATATTTCCCAAATATTGTGGCACCTGTTGTTACCTCTTATTTTATCTGCATCCAGAAACTGACCTACTTTATGATCCAGCTTTTGCAACAAACATCCAGATGGTGGTTGTCCAACCCAATCTTCCCCAGTCATCCTCTCCGGCTCTCTCCCCAGCCCTCAGCTTTCTGGAGAGCAGGTGGGACAATTGAGGACGGGATCCTGTCTTCAATTACCTTTAAGTCTCTGTACCTCTCTGCAGAATCTCTGTCAGCTTGGCCTTTTGTCAGTTTGGTAGACTTAGTAATGATCTCAGTGACAGATCAAAGTCCTCTGGCTGAGATTTGGGGTCACTCAGGAAGCTGGGAATGCTGCACTTAAGAATTTGACGTTTGCACGGCAATATGCAATGGATCCTCGCCTTTGGTCTGTCTATGTACTATATCTTTCTGCCTACTGGTCTGGCTGTTATCCAGTCAAACGGTCTGAGTATCTTTGTCAAGCAATCTGTCTGTTTGGTCCATGAGTGAAATCAAGTTTCTTTCAAATATAGCCGGCATTAAAATCCTTTTTTCTTGGATGTTCAGTTCATTACTGCTCAAGTTAGCTACCGGGTTCTTATATTTGCTCCAAAGAAAACATAGTTGCTGCTGCCAAAAATTGGAGAAAAAACAATTTTCTGTACACCAGAGGATTTCTTCCTTGGAAAACCTACACACACCAAGTAAGGAGAAAAGTTCTTGTAAAAGTATTCAGGAACCATAGGGGGGGGATTAGTATTGTAAGTGAAAATGTATTAACATAAATTTAAGTAATTGATTATGGTTTTAACAGCAGGTGTTTTTACAGTGGGAACATAGAAGCATGTTTGCCAGTTGGTAGCGCACTTCGTCTCTGTGCATGTGTGAGAGAAAATAAGTGTGAGCATGTGAGTTTTTACTCTCTATTAACCTAAATGACTATCACTGTGTCAGTCTCTCACATTCCAATGAATGGGATTTTGCACTTTCTCTGCAAACCAACAGCAGAATTATAAATACATGAGTTGCAAATGGAGAAAGAAATGTAGGGAGATGTCTACTCTATATGAGACAGCTAATATCTTTTAAGCCCTTCCCCTTCTATGTATCCCCATGCTTCTCAGTTTCAGTCTCTGTGTCCCTCTCAGTTCCTGCACCCACTATCCACCTTAGCCTCTTTTTGCTTGCCACAGTAGATTGAAGATTACTCCTCTTAAAGACAAAGCTTTAAGTGGTTGCACATTTGAACCATTTAGTAATTTGGTCTAATGGTTTCAGGATGAGCTATTTTAGCTGCAATGCAGGGACGAAGGGATAGAGGAATGAAAGGGGTGTAACGACCAATGAAACACTAGTTCTGATTGGCTGGATTTCCTTATCCAGGAAGGGGGTCACTGCGGTGTCAACGCTAAGAGGGATGAGTTCAAACAGAGATAGGATGATTACAACTGAACAATTAGAAGTTAGCAGATGGAGAAAAAAATATACCATGACATGTTAGAAAAGTAGAGAGGAAACTTCTCCAAGGCTGTATCAGATTCATACAGGTCTTGTGTTAGAGTAAGGTCAAGGCTAAACTGGGCTAAATTGGGCCTTTTTTTGGTGGATTAGGACAGACAGCAGGATCTTAATTCTCCCTCACTCATGTGTCAATTAATCCCAGAAGCCTAACCCTAGCATGAAACTTTGTGTTACAAATTCCACAAGTCGAGATGACAGATAAGCATGATAGCTCCACAAGGACATGTAGATTGATCTGTGTGTGTGTGTGTGTGTGTGTGTGTGTGTGTGTGTGTGTGTGTTTGTATGTGTGTCCTGAAGCTTCAGAGAAAGAGCTTCTATGCCTGTAATTAGTCACTGTTGACTGAAGCCATGGTTTGAACACTGCGTGCTGACAGCAGAGTAAAGACAGAGTGTGCTTCTTGTTTTTGGAGGATGTCATCCATGTCTGCACACACACTGATGATAAGGAAGAGGTGTTTATACCCATCACAGCTGTATTTAATACAGTCAGACATCACACATACATACAGACATGTATTTGTGCGCACACAGACAGACAGACAGACAGACAGACAGACAGACAGACAGACAGACAGACAGAAATAAAGAATGCGTCGGCCACCTGCAACACAGGACACCCAAACTACTATCAGCTGCCCTACATTAACAAACCATGGCACAAAAGCAGTGATGAGTCAGCTACTCTAAACACACTTAAAATTCTCCCCAGACTGGCTTATTGCAGATCAACTGGAAAGATAGGGAGGAGAGGGAGATGGCGGGACGATAGGGACAAAGAACACAGGGGAAGGGACAAGGAAAGGAAATTATGGGAGGAAAAAAGGTGGGTTAAGAGAAAGAAGAGAGGGAGGGAAGGCAGGAGAGATATATAGGGATAGGGAGGAAGAGCAGAAGAAAAAGGAGGGAGGAAGGACAAGTCTTTGAAGGTAGAAAAGCAGCAGCAGCTGCCAGAGAGGCTGCACCTATCCTTCAACCTCTAATCTGAAATATATCATCAGGACATCAGGACTCTAGGTTGAGAAGGATGGAGGACCCCCACCTTAGTACAATAATCTCTCTCTTGCTGTCTAATGAAGGTTTACAGACTCATGAAAATGGTCAGATGAAGACAAACAAACTATGCTAATGCATACAGTACATGCATACTACTGTCAGACTAAGAACAGACTTATTCTGTAGACTGTTGTTCATCTTGTAACACCACTGCACCATTCCTTATACATGCAATGCTGAGACACCGCAGACGGTGAGAGCAGCAAAGACCAGGTCACCAACATGTCATCGATTGATGACATAAATGTCAAAATGACAAAAATGGAAATCTTAAACTTGATGAAAATGTTTTCTGTCTGGATTCTAATATTCTTTGAAACATTGGAACATGGTGGCTGAACTTTTAATTATAGGACAGAGGAAAATGGTGGAAGCTAATCTCTAGTGGCTATTAGTGTCGGGACCTAGTCCTTTCATCTGCAGGTCTTGTATATGCTGCGAAGGAAAGAGAGTGGTGCTAGGACTGCCTGTGTTTACTGCCTGTTTATCTAAGTGGGCATGTGGAGGGCTGGAGGGCCACAGCAGGTCAAACCACACACAGCGAGAGGAGTCCAGGACCCCCGGAGGACCACTAAAAGTGATGAGATTTTACAACTACTGCTTGGCCTATGACTACTGCTGCCGCTGCACGCACACACAGACACACACACGTTTGTAGTAACAGACTGATATACACACCCCTGACTTAGAGTGATGAGAGTTTATTACTACTGTGTTGAGACTAAGTGCCCCCGGGGCAGGAAGACGAGTTGAGGGTTCCTGTGGACCTTAAGGCCCCCAAGGCAAAGAGAAGGAAACACAGCTTTAAGAAGGCGAAGCATGTATACACTAGATTGCTACCTTAAAAGCTGCTGTATTTACATTATACATTACAACTGAATTACACTAATATTATAACAAGCGAACAATACATTAACAGTGTAGGCCAACCTACATATACCATCTAATTTTATATATATATATATATATATATATATATATATATATATATATATATAATTTTATTTTTTATATTAAAAAAATGCTAAACATTGTTGAGAATACCTAGCTTGCAGTGTGTTGAAGGTGAATTTCAGAAAGCAGTAACCCTATCCCAAACATCAGACTACAAGTAAATGCAATGCTGTTACACAAATGTTGCACAGTAAGCAACTATGTGAGAGAAGTTTCTGTCATGGCAGATGGTTTCACTGCTACCACCTGTGCGATCTTGATCTTTAGTACCAGTGGCTGCACAGAGGACTGCTTTGTGCCTACCAAGAGAGTGAGTAGGGAATACTGAGAAAGCCACTAGCAACCAGCAAATCAAAGGCAAGCAGTCTGGTTTGTTTTCTCACGGTACAGGGCCCGATTGAAGAAAAAAAACGACTAAATAAAATAAACCTTTAATTTGACTGAAATTGGAGGCAACAAGCGCTGCTGTAAGAAAAGGCTGTGAAGTGTGATTTCTTGCGGTTTGGGTTAATCCTGATTGAGGAGCCCCTGAGTTGAAATGTCAGCAATATGAGACTAAAACAAAAATAATTACATCCAGGGTTAATGAACACAACTGCCTGAGGCACAGGGAACTAGAGAGGGAGAGGTTAAAAAAAAAAAAAGACAGAAAGAGAATTAGAGTACTCTAAAGAACAAGTTAAAGGGGTAATTTGCTCTCATTTCTCAAACAGAAAGGGTCAAAATCATAGACCCATATTTGTCTTCATCCTAGCAGCTAAACTACTAAGTCCCTTCGGTAGAAAAATAAATTGTAAGTGAACGGGCTGGCATTCTGATACAGGGCCATCCATCTGGGCCTTTGTTATGCCCTGGGTACTTTTCCCCCTCAAGGCTAATGACTTGTACAGCTAAAGGATGATACATTAAGTACGACAGCACCATACCTCTCTTTTAACTACTGCCATGGCCCTCAAGTTTACACCATCTCTCTCCAACCAGCTTTCATCTTTGCTGTTTTGTCTACACACACTATCTCAGCTGTGTAGGGAGCTGCCCATTACAATAACCCTGGTCACTGGTGCTAGGAATCACCTGCACCTAACACTGTTGCAATAATGTGTATGTGGGTATGTGTGAGCCTATGAAGGAATTAGCTTGGTAGGTAGATAGTATGCAAGTGTATATTATGTGTGTACTAGGACTTTCAATCACTTAAAATATTTAATTCACTGTCTAGAATATTCTTCAGAATAACCTTAAAGGAATAGTATGCTCAAAAATATGCCAAAAGTATAATATGGCAAACTCAAGCCCATCAAGCAACAACACATGGGCGTATTGACCTGAATGTAACATTACTTGGTAATACTAACACAATATAATGTCCCTCTTTACTCCTTTAAGGTTAACTAAACATCCCATTTTTTTAAGCAGCTTAACACAAAACAATGGACCTTGTGCATTACAGCAACAGAAACAAAGTACATTGGTCAGCTATATGTAACAACGTAATTGTAAGGGTGGCCTGCCTTTGGCGAGAGGTTCTTTGCATCAGCCGTATGCTCTGCCAGCAAGTTGCGTTTGAGACTCAACGTACTCCAGAGGTAACTCGATTCACATCGACAGTACACGCATATAACTTTAGTCTTGTCGAGAAAACCATCGGGAAAGGTTTTGGAATTGAACTTGCCATTCAAAAGACCCTTTTCTTTATCTATTTCTGCTCAAGGAAGCTTGTTTCTGCTAGCTGTTCACAGTGTCATTGCTGCATCACTTCCTGATTTCTCAAACTATGGAGTAGGGTTTTTCTCTAATTTATTTTTGTTATTTCTGCTGCAGTTGTACTACATAGTACAACCAATATAATTATATTCATTTAAATTTGTAAGTCTGTGTCAATACTGGTAAAATCATTTGGGGGCATTTGTGAGATAAATGTAGTCTCAACGACTACTCAAAGCGGTTTTACACATTACAGAAAACATTCACACGCATTCATACACTGTGGCCGAGGCTGCCGTACAAGGTGCCACCTGCTCACACATATTTACACTCCAAAAGCGCAGCATCGGGAGTATTGGTTCAGTGTTGTCCAAGGACACTTCAACATGGGACCGCGGGGCCAGGGATTGAACCAACCTTGCAATTGGCAGGGAACCGCTCTACCACTGAGCCACAGCCGATAAGCATACAACTACCCTCAACATCATCTGTGATCGCAATACAAGATATGGTGCGCCAAACCCCATGTCCAATTAAAAAAACTAAAATCTAATTTTTGGACTACTGAACAGAAATGTAGCTTAAGTGTTAGCCATGAAGTACTTTAATTTTCTGTAGGTGGCCGGGTTTGTATATCCACTCAAGTTTGTGTGCTTGTGTATACTTCAGGACAAGCTGGCCGCCCGTGCACAGCTGCTTGAGGGGGATGCGTCCAGGCAGAGAGCCCCACAGAAACAACAACAACCCACATCAAAGGAGTTCCATTGGTGGAACATGATTATCTACCTTTATCATATGAGTCTATGAGTCCTCCCTCTGCCAAAGCATCACTCACAGACACAGGGAGGGAAGAGAGAAAAGAAGATGATTGCTAAATACAGGCTGACCACAAACTGATCCTTTTACTCATGCCTTCATTTTGTTTTTCTTTCTTGTTTTAACCATTTCCTTTATTTCTGTTTAACTCTACTTCTCTAACGCTATATACTGTAAATGCTCCCAAAATACACGTACCCCTAATTTACACCAGGCACGTCTGCGTTGCATTCCGGGTGCGGGATGTGGCCCACGAGCAATTCTTGCTTGAGTCAAGCTGCACTCCGCTAAATATACACGCCAGGTCTGGCAAGTACTTGTTGCCTTCGATGGTTGGATTGGTTAGCTATGGGACTGAGGAGTGGGATTATTTAGGGTAAGAATACCAGGGTAAGCCAATCAGAAGCAGAGTAGGGCAGGTCATGCCTTCACTATCAAAAGAAAAGAAATATTGTGAGCCCCATAGGCCCTATACCTCCAGCAAGTGTTGTCAAAACCAGTGAAGCAGTGCAACAGGCTGGGGAGATTTTCAGGGTGCATTCTACCTCCCGCCCAGAGGTACTTTATACCAGAAAAAAATGTTGTTTAGAGTAGGTCTTAAGTATAATATAACATTAGTCAATCTTTGGAACCCTCTTTAGCGTCCATTTGCAACATAACTATTTAAGCCTCTCCAGAAGGTGGGTGAAACCCTGATCTTAGTGTTAAGATTGTCTTACTTTCACTGTAAGTCAATGGGCTAATACAATCTTGGTGAGAATATGCTTGTGGGAATCTAGGCCCTGGGCTTGGTTTCAGCCAGTCATCTCTTTGAGCTCTAGAGGAGCTGAGTAATAAAGACCAGACAACAGGCTAAAATGAACGGATCTCTTATTCCAAGCCCAAGGGATGGTCAACAAGGATCCACAATGCATTACCTAACTTTAAAGGATTGTGTTCAGCTAGTGTTTTGGTTGCAGTGAGGTCAGGACCCTGAAACAATGTTGGATAAGACGGGAGATAGAGTTGCAAAATAGTTAATTCTGCCTCAGCAAAGCATCTAAGACATGGACCTGACCTGCATGATGTCACGGAAATGGCTCAAAAGGTTCCCTGGGGATTTTAGTAGCGCTTTGGAGCCGTATTTGATGAGTGGGTGATGCAAAGCATGTGATGTGATGCACAGCTTTACCAATGGAATCACACTATTCCATTGATGAACAGTTGATAAGATATTCTACAATCTGCCAGCAAAGGTAGGGAAGAAGATCTGCAAATGTTTTATGAGCAAGGAAATGCACTCAACATGTCCTCAAGGTTACGGACAATGCATGAGAGTGTAATTAACACTGAATATGACAATAACTTTAATTTTTTTGGAAGAATACTACACACGGCCCCTTTAAGCTTCATACCAAGAACAATGAGGAACAGACATTGACACACAGACACACACGCACTTTACAATCATAATTTGCGTTACAAAGTGTTATGCATTACAAAATTATATTGTATTGTACAATGAACCCATACAGTATGTACACTGTGCAGGCATACCTGCAAAGCACACACACATACATACATATTAACAATACAACCGATTTATAGTTTATTATACTTTGAATGTTCTACACAACCAGCTCCAGTATTTAGGCAATTTCTGTTTCTGTCTCTCTGTAAGGCGACTCTTTTAGTGACAGTTAGTCACTGTATATCTTAAAGAGTTTCTAGATGTCATTATAGATTGTTTGTTTCAGACAACTTCAAGTGAACAACTTTTTACCATTAGTCATATTAAATGGCACATGATTTTCCAGCTGCTGCTAACGGCCAAACAGAAACAAGCTTGGAAGACACTGAACCCATCTACTTTATGAATCTTGTGCAGGAGCAAAAACAAAGTTTACACATGCAGTACACACACACACACACGAAGAGAGAGAGACCCCCCCCACAGACACAGACACACACACACACACACACACACACACACACACACACACACACGATTGTAGTGGAATAAAAAATGTGCAGTCAATGCTGTGGATAATGGGCCTGACGTCAGGCAGACCTATAAACTCAGCTCAGGTGTGGGTTTATTTTTCTTGGACCTATCAGATAAGTCATGAAATAAGAATCTCACTGACAGACTCACGGCTGAACAATAAATCGCTACTCACACTTTCAAAAATGTTAAGTAGAATTGCTGTTCAAATAAACCCTGGCATCTCCTCAGGCACACAGACTATCGTGCCATCTGACACATCTCCCAGTCTCACCACTACCACTGGTATAACACCCACAAGCCATATAGTGTATCGTCAGTCCACCCATCTGCAGGAGTGCAGGACTGCTGCTGGGGCAGAGAACATCTGGACAGGGCACGAGAGGTGCTCATTCATTTTGAAGATGAAAAAAAACTTTTCTAAGACAAGTTTAAATGTTTTACTCACTTGCAGCTGAGTCATAACCAATGGACATTATGAGGGTAGAAGTCTGCATTACAAAACTGATTACTGTATGTGCCTTTGGGTAAAATGAGCTAAACATTTAAAAAATGCTTCATTACAGTATATTATAGCTGCATACACCCATTTATAATGCAATGTCTGGCTCTGACATGCTCTTGGGTGGACCTATACAGCATGTGGATCTAAGTTCCATATAAATGCAAAAGATTGTGTGTCACTTTGTCAGAAACTGACTCAGAAGGAACATGACACTAGAGCTAGACTGCAGAACTTTTACATATAATGGAATGTCTGTTACATTCAAGCATTTGCTAAACAGGTTCACACACGGCTGATTAAGCTAATCAACGCCATGGAAAGCTTTCTGTATTTTTCAGTATACCAGAGTTGTGGTGTCTGGTTTTTGTGGCGACATTACCCCTGGTGCACCGGCAGTATGCCGATACAGGTTATTTGTACTTTGAACAAGTAGTCGATTGACTCCGCAACAGCGTTGATACAGCTGCAGTACACAGAGTGTCGTCAACCAACCTTGCAACAGGGTAGCTCCTTATTCTGTCTCTCTGATTGCTACCACAGTAAGTCAGCCTACCTGTATTACCCAATACCTTGACTGACAGGGTTGTTGGGGAAGAGATCACAGTGACGCATTATTATTATTATTATTATTAATAAAGATGTCTGCAGTGTTTTGTGTAATTACTTGCACTGCCAGAGGGGGGAGACAAAAGTTCCACACTCTAGCTTTATTGTAATTAGCATTGCTTTTAGCGGAGATCTTAAGGCTCTGACAAATCTTAACAGTACTTAATAGATTTACCACAAACTGTACGTTTCAGCCACTGCTCAAGAGCTACTGTTAACTTCTAGCCTTTTCACATTTAGCATTAATTAATACTGAGGCTGTCCTCTGGTCCTGACCTCTTTCTGGCCCTGGTTTGCTCTCATCCCAACCCACCATAAAGTTGAGGGAGTGTGGACATAATCTGTGTAGCTCCTGGCTCACCCCACGACGACCTGCTTGAAATACTTTACAATGTCTGATTATATCTATTGCTGTCAACCACAAAGGAAATCCCAGGAAAGGTCCTTGGAGCCCCACGATATCTGTTGTGGTTGGGGTATAACCTACATAATACACCCTGTGCTCTCAATGTACCAATCAGTCTTCATTCTGACCCAAACCTATGGCCTCATGCCATGGGTCCAATATACATGCAGCCTGAACAAGATGAGAAGATGAGGTAGTTTGGGTACCAACAGTGCAGTCTCAGGGCATGCCACCTACCCTGGAGTTCTTAGGACACCTTGGAAGACCTAGAGACAGGTGTTTGGGAAAAGATTTCTAGGCTGCTTGCCCCGATATCACCATGACCCAGACTTTGATCGGAGGCGAGACAATCAGTGGTATTAATAGGTTTTCCACAGTCCCTGGGACCCACAGGTGGTCATTTGAGTGGGTCCAAGGGAATTTGAGTGGATAAAATGTGTACATTTTGAAAAATTGAAAGATTAAATTAGTGTTTGATGTTATATGGTCATTATCAACATGACTAAATACAGCAAATCAGTGGCCACATGAGGTTATTGACCAATAACAAGTTTGCAGCCTTGACTGCTGAGATAAAATCTCTGCAGCGAGGATTGGTGTTGTTGTAGCAATGGCAGTTAGCTGAATAAGATTATGAACAGATGTGTTATGTAGCATTATTGATGGGGGAAAAAAAGGGTTGGTGGTCCCATGGACACGTCAATAGTGAGTAAAGTTGGGTACCAATCACTTTACCAATACGGGTACCTGAAATTTGCTTCCAGTACCATGTTACGTTTTGAACAGAAAATAAAACACCTTCATCTCCCCTCTGAAACCTATCCCTACAACCTTGTACACCAAATAATTATTAATTTATTATACTTCAACTTTTATTCTTATAACTGTAGCTTATTAAAGTAGTATATATTGCACTTTGAATTGCCTTGCTGCTGAAATGTGCTATAGAAATAAAGTTGCCTTGCCCTACAGTACAACCTCCAGCTTGTCAGTCTATCACCAGGGCATAGATAACACTGCTGTGCCTCTCTGTCTTGGAGGAAGTGGAACTTTAGGCTCTCCATTGCATTATATTCCAGCAAGGGTTCAATGGGCTTGAAACAGGTTTAATATTCTGTGTTGCTGTCGCCAATGCCATGCACCTGTAACCCAGTCAAGGAAAGCGTTAACAGAAACGTTGTTTTGGCCTATAATAATAATAATAATAATAATGTATCCTTTATTAGTCCCACAAGGGGAAATTACAATTTCAACAATTACTGTTGTTATTACACAGAGGCCTGAATTACACACCCATGCTCAGTACCTATACATACACTAAATGGAGAGATGAGTGAGGGGGTTGCCCATGGAAAGGCGCCCCGAGCAGTTGGGGGTTCGGTGCCGTGCTCAAGAGCATCTTGGCAGTGCCCAAGAGGTAAACTGGCACCTCTCCAGCAACCAGTCCACCACCATATGTATGTGGACTTGAACCAGCGACCTTCCGGTTCCCAACCCAAAACGTGAGCAACTAAAATTGCAAAATGTTAGAGCATTGTGTTAAATCTGTCGTTATTACAGTGATTTATAAAGTGTCAGGTTCAGTTCCATCATGGTGTTAATAGTGTCAAAAAACATTAGCTGCCGTTGTTGTTCAGTAGCTAGCTCAGAGATTATCGGCTAATGAAAGTACTGATTTAGAAGGGGGGGTGATAACACTTTTGCAAGGCACTGTATCCATGTCACATTCTCATAAGGGGCTGAGCCAACGTAAAAGGTCTGATCCTAGAATCTGACTGCAAACATACTTGCAACCTCTTTCCAGGCATTGCCGTGACCACTGACAATTTAACAAACTAAAACTAAACTAATTTTGCTCCGTTTGAACCGCCCCTCTGCATGTGTGTATGTCGGAGCCCTGCTCTCTGCTCTGCTCAGGTACAGAAATTTGGCACAGATTGATTTAACGAAAATGTGCCCTTGGTAGTACTGGCATAATTAGGCCGGTAACCAAAAAAAGTACAGAGTTTATTACCCATCCCTAATAGTGAGTTTCCTGTGTCCTTTCCCAAATAGATCACTGGACAAAAGATCAGTGGAAGAGATTATGTAGATGCTGTTTTTAAAAAAACAACAACATGACATTATCAAATTATATAAAGTATATTATTTCTAAGGGTTCAAAAAGGAATGTAAATTGTGGTTAGGCATAAAGACAAAAAGGTCAGGAGGAAGAATCACAATAGAACAATACCTGTCATCAGAAAACATCATTGTTTAAATTAGGAAGAGACTGAGAAAACAGTCCAATTCAACCCAAAGACCAGATTTACAGTACATGTCATGCCTGGGTCAGAATATAATAAAATACTACTGTAATTTCAAGACACTCACTTTGAACTCTTGAGTATGATCTCAAGTTGTGATAGTTTCACAGTGTAATATTTATGGGTTTTGTAAAAATAAAAAAAATAAAGTATGCCTTTGTAAATAAAATTATTTTAAAGACATGAGTAATAAAAAAAAAAAAATCAGACCACATCTGGTGAAAAAGATACACTATATACGCTTAATGTGGCTTTTGTGTCTAAATTTATTGGAAGAGAAAAATCTTTTAATCTTTAATCTCTGAGCAATAACAATTTAATTAAATTAAGTTACACAAAGAATGATTGTTCATTGCTCACAAGGAACACATTTAATGGAACAAATGCAAAATCACAGCCTAATCTTATTCAATCTATTATTTGTAGAGACAGATTGGAGGAGGGAACTCTGAATTGTTCATAAAGTTACACCTGAATTTAGGGAGAACCGTTGACAACATCCAAAGCCTTGCCCATTTTTGCACATAATTTCTCCTTCTCTCCTACATATTTTTCAGCAAATAAACTAATATATATCATTTGGGTTATATGCATTATCTATTATAAAGCAATTTTATTGTTAACCAAGTGTAGCAAAATGTTGTCTGTAGAGGTAATCATTCCCGTAAACTGCATGTTGTAGTTTAAAACAGCTATTATGCACTTGTAGGATACAAAGGGTGGTATAAAGAGTATTAAGGCATGGAAGGAAATCAGGCACTCAGCTGGTGCCCACACGGTAGGTGGTAGGGTTAACGTGTGGGCGCAGAGCAGCCTGACAGAGAGCTACCGAGGTATCAGGGATGTAAAGGGGCATTTTAGAGACATTGTTGAACCCCCGGCCATTATCCTAGGTGTGAACATGGGGTCTATATATTGTGACCAATGACTTAGAAAATAAGAATTGCTAACACATAATACAAAACATAAATCACCTATTTTATTGTATGGCAGTAGTAAAAGCACACATTGGGAATCACAAACAGACCACTGAAGAGGTATACTGTATATACTGTACGTGCAGGATTGCCATTTTCTCTCCGGCTCTCTAACCATCACTTACCCTCCATCAGCCTTTCACAATTCAATCAGTTAAGTTTGGCATGAACATAAACAAATTTGATATTGCCATAAGTGCATTACGGGTCAACAGAAACAGAGTATTGAGTACGAAGAAAGAATCAGGCCTTTAAAAAAATAAACTAACAAACACAGTCAATATTAGATTTTTACTTATCCTGTATATCTATCACGCTCTCTCTCTGCCTACTTCATTCCCTCTTTCTATCCAGCATGTCAGAAACACAGACACATCTGTGCCCCCCTCACCACCACCACCACCACCACCACCAGAGCTGAAGTTTATTTGACTAGAAAATTACCCTCCTCTGTTTAACATATCTCCAATATTGTCATCACCAAATATTTATTTGTCAAGGAGAGGACCTCTGAATGGCCACATTCCTTCTGCTTTGCGCCAGTTACACAACATTTTGCACACACACACACACACACACACACCATGCTAACAGCCAAGGCTAGATGTGTTTAGAGAGAGAATTTCACACATCCATCTTGTATATTTATAAAGCACCTGTGTGTACTTGTGCGGGTGAAAATCAGCTCAGTTTAGAAAGTGACTTTGGGTATTTGCATGATCATGGCTATATCCACAAAGAAAATTCCAACACTCCTGGATCTCTTCCTTTCTCCAAGTACTGCTGAGCTTCCTTCACATTATGACATTGTGTCATAATCTATATTTTAATCATTTCCTCAGAGGGAAAACTGCTCAATGCCAGTGAGAAATAAAGCACCACTATAATATGTCCATATTATTATGACCATATTATTACACAAGACTAACATTAAATTCCTTTCTTTCATAAAAACAGGGATTAACTCCACTTACCACTTGTATGAGCTAAAGCTCTCATTATCAAAAATGAGTATTTTTATGTAAATCACATTATATGCAGATATTAACTGAGCCTGTGTCCATAGCCAAAGCACAACTAAGTGTTGCTGCACTAAGACGTACAAATTATTAATTAATAAACTGATTTAAAATTAAACCTTAACTCCACGCTTAATGACTTACGTGACACTAAGTCAAACTTGGCCCTACAACTATTAAATCAAACAGCAGATTACTAAATTATGTGCATAACTCTGTTTCATCAGAGAACAATCAATCCCAACAAAAATCACTTGACATAGTAATTGTAACCAGGGGTGTGGTCTACCATCAACTTGACAGTGGGGGTGGGGGCTGGGGGTGGGAAGACTTAACATAATAAATAGCACACCACAAGGGGGCAGTGATGTAACAAGGTCAGAGAGGCATCCTCATTAAGAACTGACAGAGTAGAGAATGGAGCTGGTTGAAGGAGAGGAGAGTTTAGGTGGAGGAGAGAAGGAGAGAGAAAAGTAAAAGTGTCAAAAAAGAGAAAGGGGAAAAAGTAGAATGAGAGATGTCTGAACAGAATTTAGGATATATATTACTTACTGTATATACTGTATAGAGATCAGGAAATAACAATCAAGATTAAGGCCACTAAGTGTCAAACCAAAACCAAGCTGCTTAACAAGTCCATTTAAAGACCACCCAACTTACCCTCACAAGTTTATGATTCATTTAAATGGAAAGCAGAATCTAAATTAAAAATAACTTTACAAATAACAGCACTCTGACCTTTCCACTTTATATATAGCCCAACATCTTAGCAAACCAAACCAAACAATAAAATCTTCATTTAGATAGTCAGTGTTTTCCACAGAAACACAGATGTGCATACACACAAACAAGAACTATTGGCCTCCCAAAGAGCTGTCCCAGTAAAACCACAGGTCCCAGAGGGAGGCGCCCTGGTGTCTTTGTAGTGACCCATTCCTTAAACAGGCCTTGAGATGTTACTGCCAAAGAAAGCTGCTTGGTGATGAATTCACTGCAAAAGATGAGTTTGTACTATTGCTCTTAATACCATGAGTTTGTATGAACTCCTGGACAGTCCTACTGCTGAGTAACAAAAAAAAAAAAAATCACATACTGTGTGTGTCCTATCACACACTCTGTGTAGGTTTGTTTGGTTTGATGCCTTCTTACTTCTTAATCTATGTAATAGATAACTGTCTGGCTACTACTCAAAATACAAATAGCAGTAGTGAATCAGAATATTACTGGGAGACCCTAATGGAAAACCTTTTAATTGGAAACTGCCTGCATTCTTTTCTTTAAACCATTCTGGCCTGGTTGATACCATCTCTGCCACAAACACTGTCCAATTCCCAGTGTTTATGTGTGTAGTATTCTGCCAGCTGAGATGTCTAAGCCTTAGCCTGTTTGTCTGCATTAATACCCCATATGGAACTCCCCGATGCTTTACATGTCTCTCTGCCTAAAATTATTTTTCTTTCTGCCTGCCTGTCTTAATGGCAGCCTGCAAGGGCAAACCACAAGGATGAAGAGGCCAGTGACCAGTGCAACACATGTGGCCAAGCAAAGACACACTATTCTACTGTAAAGCCTAGTATTACTTGCTTACAAACCACAACCAATTCCAACCAAAACCAGCACACATTCACCCCACCCAAAGCTGTGTCATCCTGACAAAGCACAGGCAATAGACAATTCAGTTTAAGACAATTATGAAAACACATGAGAAAGAGTTAAAAATGCAACGATGACATTAGAACAATTAGTAATTTAATTCCTCAAGAAAAACAAAATAAAGCCAACCCAATCAAATCCCTCCTGTAGCACTTGAATCCTTCTCTGTATGTCTTCCCCCAATCCTCATACTGTAATTGGGTTTTCTGTAACATTTTTGTGCTCACATCAAAAGCTGCCAGTAATTACTTACATGCACTAAAGTGGAGACCACAAACAGCCATGATGCCGCACTCTTTTCAAGTTCCAAATGGTGTTTATTAGGCCTCTGTTTCAAGACCAAATGTTCAGTGTCCATAAAGTGTATAGCATTTTAACTCAGTGGCAGCTTGCTGCAGTGGTTTCACATTAGTCACATTTTCTGTGTCCATTGCATCTCACTTAGTGTGAAGACATCCACATTTTGAATGATTTATAATGTAACATAACAGGTATGTAACAGTTTATTCAGTGTACTTCTTTAAAGTAATCAGGATCAGTTATTTAAACAGCAGCCACAAAGCAACACTATCATATCATTAAGTCTTTGAATGACCACTTCACTTTTTAAGATTTCCTAAATTGAGGTTTGTTTTGGACTGCATTATAGTGAAAGGGATTTGACATATTTGGTCATCATTTACACACATGAGCAGAATGTTCAGTAATAAGTACGAGATGTGAGGCAGTGTGGAGTTGTGGTCCATTATCCAGAGTGTCAACCAGCCAATGGAGTGAGAGCATCTATCCATTGTCTGTCTGTCTGACAGCCGTCTCCAGCACCCTGCTGCTCAATGCTGTTCTTCCCCTCCCTTGGCACGGGTGACCCCATGTTCACACCTAGGATAAGGGCAGGGGGTTCATCAATGTCTCTAAAATGCCCCTTTACATCCCTGATACCCCGGTAGCTCTCTGTCAGGCTGCTTTGCGCCCACACGTTAACCCTACCACCTACTGTGTGGGCACCAGCTGAGCGGATCTGTTGGATGTCATGATAAAGCATCTTCCTTTCAACAAGGTCTGACCAGATCAGATCCCTGGATTACACTAGATTACACTGGATTTAGGCAGGAAGAACAGATCATGGTAACCCTTCATTCTAAAATAATAGATCAATACACAGTTTAGGATTCTAAATTTACAGATAAGCCCATATCCCAAATTGCCTCTCTCTTGTTCAGGGTATACCTCTAAATCCAGGCTCTGTGGCCTCTCTAGTCTGCCTGTAGCAACAGAGGAAGCTCCTGTGAAGGTTTCTGATAGCAGAGAAAGACTGGTGTCTGATAAGAGAGGTGTGAACAGCAGTGTAAGCTTGTCACAGCAGGGGGCTAGAATGACAAACCATGAGAGGTTAGAGGGTTACAAGGCTAGAGGACTGGACGTCACTGAACTGGGCACTGTTACATCTAGCTGTCATCACAAATATCCTTCTTATACTGTATATGGGAAAATTACTAACTATGCGCATGTACATACACAGGACTACCACATGTGTTCCTTTTTATTACTATATATCCTGCCTTTTTTTTAACCCTGCCAATTACTTATCTTAAATCTATTATACATTGTGGCCTCCTGTTATTAATTTTTCTTTATATTGTTTGCTGAGAGCTGTTATTTTTTTTTTCTTTTTTCTTTTAATATATTATTACAAGTTATTCCTTTCTTTAAATCTTCAAACATTTCTGTACAGAGCCATGGCTATGATTTCTAGCAATATCGTATATTTGGTCCTTGCTGGATTTACCTAACATAAAATGGACAGTGTGATGGGGGGAAAAAAATCCCCTTTTTTGAGACGAGAAAAAAAGATGGAAAAAAAATCAATTCAATCAGAAGGTTCAATAGGGCTCTTAGCTTGAAGCTGAGTTAAAGCTTAGGTTAAACAATTAAATTGAAATACATATTGGACTGGAACTGGCATATCTTGAAATATAATGTGTTGGTCTAGGTCCATACTATTACAAGTATTGCTAGGACTTGATCCATCACTTCATGAAACTCTACAGTTCTATTGAGCCATAAACCAAACATGTGACTTGATAAGGTCCCTTTGCTGAGCCTCCCCCCTCTGCTTCTTATCACGTTGTCGGTCTACCCTTCCCCTCCACTGTTCCACCTTACACCCCCCTACATTTTGTGGAAAAGCACGACGGTTTTAACCTTTAACACGTTAATCAACTGCATTAAAGAGCCCCTTAAACAAAACTGATGGCCTGGGCAGATTGGACTGACAGGCCGACTGACTGACTGGCCCAGAGGCTAAGAGGGATCCAGAAGCAGCGGCGCTGAAATGCCGCTGCCAACACATTGGAGGTGGCAGATCTGGTGGGAGAGTGTTGGCCATCACAGGGTTTACAGATTAGCCTGGCTTATTAGTTAAGTATAGGGACCTTCCACCCTCTCAGAATTGTCATACGTCGCTTTGCTGCCTTGCCTGTTTAGGTCCTGTCTCATAGAGGAAGAGTGTCTGTCTGTCAGACACAGATGGAGGTTAAAGGGTGAGAGTGATTCAATGACCCTGTAATGTTAGAGAACTTAACAAGAGCTGCCAAGCTCAGCAACAAAAAGGCACACTAAACCGGACACCCATTTGCGTCAGAAAATACACACAGACACACATGGGTTTGTGCAGACTGTTCTGTTCCAAGATTTTCACCACAACAAAACATGTCTACATGTGCTAATACTGAGACTAAAGACTTTCCTTTTGATTTTTTGTGATTTGTAACAAGCGGTAAAGTGACGGGATGTGAAAAATATGCAAAGTGCACCAAAAGGACAATGGTGCAGTCACAAAACACGGCAATTAATCAGAGAAAAAAAAAAGAGAATTAGATCAATGTGTTGATAAAGCTAGGATAAAGGAGCAAAAGCATATAACTTATACTGAAAGAGGGTAATATTTCTAACTTATGTTTCAGTGTAATAATGACCAGGGTAGGGGTCAACTCACGGTTAGTCCACCAAATGGATTTCCAACAAATCCACTAGAGGTGGTGTTTGCCTTAAAATATTCAAACTGTATTATTGAGAAAAACTTGTTAAAAAAAGATCACTGCTGTTCTATCCTAACGAAGGTGTTGAGGCGAGCACCTAGGAACAGCATTTCAGAACCAACTGACAACATGGTAAACCCACTGTGGAATAGATAATGGTTTATGCTGCACGGCACTCTGCAAAAGTTACCCTATCATAAATACTGATGTAGAAATTTTGTCTGTGTTACCTCAAATATGTTATCCATATCTCATAAATGTTATTGACTGAGTAAGCACACAGTCATATCCAATTTTCTGTATGAGGTAACAGGCCCCTGTGTATTCTGGCCTCCTGTATGCAGAGCACCACACATGTAGACAAATCATCTATCTCCCTGAGTGGAGAAGCAGACTGGATTTAGTGTCTGCACCTGGCCAGAGATCTTCTGCCTGTCCAGAAACCAGGCCTCACAGTGACACTTTTAAAACAGAGCAGACTCATTCAGCAGTCAATCAGCAGTATTTCCTCCCCTTATGCTGTCTGTCACAACCTCCCCTTCTCTGCTCAAACACACTCATCCATTATCATTCTAGTTATCTTTATCATTAGACTGTTGTGTCAGCATCTCATGATACTGTGGATTTATGAGAACAAAATTCTCAAGGTAGATGAAAATATTTCCTAAAATGAGGGATTTTAAATTAAACGTAAGTGAAGCACAAAAGATCACATCAGTTTTACTTGATCATAGATACCACATCCAGATAACTTGTGCTGCACTGTGATGCTTATTTAGTATTGAGAGATTCACTGCAAAATACCAGAGGATTTGTGCAAAGCTTCCTTTATCACCGTCTGTGTACTTAATTGCAAAAAAGCACATACTCTCACTCAAACACACATCGCCCCTTAAAACCTCCTGCCCTTTGGGAAAGGCTTGATACAATAATAACCCTTAACTACTTCCGTGTTGCAAGGGGTTGACAAAGGCTGATGTTGAGGCTTCATCCTGCAGCGGTGTGTTTTAGCGGAGTTATGAATGCATGTTAGCAAGTTAAAAGCATGTCTGTTTTCTTGTATGTATTGGTGTGTATATAACATGTGTGTCTAAGCTTAATCTTTAATCATTCTCTAGCAAGACATAGTCTTGGCCTAAAAGCCTTTAAGCTATATAGACAGAAGCCTCTGGCTGCTACTGACCATCGGGAGCACAGCAGAAACTCTTACCATCTGTAGCAGTTTAACATCCAGTTCAATTCAACGCATGGGTACAAAAAAACCTATACACTTCCCATTCAACACAAGCACAAACAGTAAGACAACAGCAGGGAGCTTTAAGTGCACCCCACTGCTTTCATCTCTCCTTCAATCAGATAAATTAGCTGCCTGCTGGTTACTGGCCAGTGTGCCTTCTGATTCTGGGGGTTTTACGCCTTTTTCTCCCCCAGCAGGACAGAAAGTGCTGGAAACAGTATGAGGAATATCTTGATACCAGAACAGCTCCTGCTAAGCCCATGCTTCACATCAGCCTAAAATATATCCACACAGACAAAAATGATATCCAAACACTTGCCACCAGCACCCGTTTGGACGCATACATGAAATCACTCGGTGCAAGTTCATACATATTCAAACTGTATGAAGCCTGTGTCAGAGGCCTTGACTGCCTTTCCTGGGCATAGCAGAGAAACAAGGCTCTAATGGGGCTGTCAACCACAGAGCTGACAGGAGGTTCTGAGGTCACAGGCTCCAAAGTAAAGTCTGCACCTTGGCTGTGAAACTCCTCACAGAAGCAAGGATGTAGCCCCTAGGCTGGGTGTCAGACCTCCATCCCATTCCAGTCAGCGTGTGCAGTCTGAAAGCTGATTAAGCTAATACACACTGTGGGTATAGACACACATTAGCCACAGCTTTCAAAACAACAGATCATATTTCGTGGTAAAATGTTTTCCCTATTAATTCCCGTAATGAGTGTGTTGCCAGGTCGGTCTCCATCCCTCCCTCCTTCTATGTCTCTGATCTCACAAAGAGATCTAGATGTTAAAAAGTGTGTTTATGAGTCATGACATAATGACAACCTTTTGGTTTTGGGCATAGCTCTTTTTTCTCTTCCTGTGAAAATAAAAGAAATCCCAGAGAAGCAAAGGGCGTCAGTAACTCCAGAATTCTGATGGTGCTGATAAGGCCAGAGTGACGGATACATTTAAAAGCACAGGTTAGAGTGAAGCCACAAGGTAAGAGAAAGGTAAGATACAAATTAGCAAGCTTCATTTTGTGTAAAATCTCTGGGCTATATAATGTAAGATGGAGAGAATAAAAAGGAAAAGGAGTGCTCAGAGTCAGAGAATAACAAGGGGCCGTAAAAGTTTGGCTGAGTTGAAGATGACCAGTCACAAGGCCTTGCATGGCCTTCAGAAACACTCAGGCTCAGGTTACCAGGAGAGGCTGAAGGGGCCAAGGGAGCAGGATGCTCTCCTCACCTAAGACACCATAACTCTCTCTGGGGCAGAGCCTCTGTCACTAGAGCCTGCCCTGGATGAAACCTACCAAATCTGTTCACATTGACAGCTTCCATTAACATTCCTGCCCAACCTGGCAGGAGAGGGAGTGAAGGTTAAGTGGGGTGAGAGGGTGGATGCTAACAGACTGGGGCTAGGATCAGTTTTAAGGTTCAAGGGGGAAGAAAAGCATATGAATGGAGGGTGTTAAACTTCATGTTGTCCTCGGGTCAAATTGACCCGTTTTCCTATATTAATGTTCTTTTTTTATTACCCAAAATAACATGATTGATTCCAACGTTCTTTGGCAAGTACAAATCCCTACTTTCATTAATTTTGGGGTGTCTTATTCAATTTTATAGCATTCGGGAAAAAACTGAAGTGGTTTTGAAATAGTATTGAGTAAAAGTTGACATATTCCAGTCTGTGATTATCCATCAACATACTTTCCTTTAATTTTAATCTAAATAATTCCTAATTTCTGCTTTTCCAACTCAAATATTAGATATAATTTTTTTATTGACCATAAATTCCAAAAATAACTGTGAAAATTAAGTTAATAGTGTTGAAAGCCTCAACAAAAGTGTTGATTTTCAATTCTGACAGGAAGACAACACAAGGGTTAAAGGAAAAAAAGAGAGAGTCACAGGGGGAGGGCGAAGGGGATGGTGACCCAAGTAAATTGCAGAGAGAGTGATGGAGAGGAGGAAGGGTAGCAGAGTGGGGTAGGCCAGCCAGGAACGTGGACCTGGTATGTACACTTTACTCTGAGTGCAGAAGGACACACTAAATCACAGACAAATAACATCACTTACAGGTCGGTTGGTAAGATCTTATGTCTGTTTAGAGTAAGTGTGTGTGTGTGTGTGTGTGTGTGTGTGTGTGTGTGTGTGTGTGTGTGTGTGTGTGTGTGTGTGTGTGTGTGTGTGTGTGTGTGTGTGAGAGAGAGAGAAAGAGAGCTAAAGCAAAGCACGACAAAAAAACAATAGATTTCTCTATGTACTTCTAACAGAGACAATATAAACCAATTTCAACAAATAGAAATGTATTATCCCAGTGCTTTTTGAGAAGGTTAAAACTCAAAATCAAAAAATGGCTCATTCTTTACTCAAATATTATCCCATTAAAATGTCTAGCATACTTTTGATGAAAACAAGTATTGTTGACAAAAACCTTTCTGCCTTAAGAAAGCACACACAATCCTCAAACGAATATTAATAGGAAATTATAAATGTAACCAATGTGCAGAAAACCAGAAAGAAAAACAACAGGAGTGGATTCAGATTTATCAGGGGCTGACTCCTGCTGTCCCAGGTCAGCAGTGGACAGCAGGAGTCAATAGGTTGACATAAACCAGGCTACTGAGAACTCACTGCCTCTAGCCATTATTAACCAGAGCTGAGCTAAACCACATCAGTCCCAAAGTGACACCAAACCTAGCATAGTGTGGAGGTAAACATTAAAATCATCACATTAAAACTAACTACTGGGTATAAAGTTAAAACGTCACAATGGGAAGTCCGAAGATGCGTGCCTCTGCTTCTATTGTATTTGAGTTTGTCTGCAGTGAAATGTCGATTAAATAAAAAAAAAAAAAGGTGTGGCTCACAACAAATTTGATTACTAAATGTAGAGAGATTATTATGTTGCATTCAGTACTGAGACTTTCAGTGAAAGCAAAGTTGTTGAATCAGCAGGACATTTAAATGAGTAGGGCTTATGGCGTTAGTCATTTCAAAAAATGTTTATGTTTTTAATATAATTGATCTTAATGATTATTGTGACATGAATCTGACACCACACAATGTTATGGTTAAAGTGAAAAACATTTTAAAAAATTGAGGGAAAAAGTCTCAGTGAGAGCCACGTGGAGAGATTAATACACAGTATAGCATTTATCTTCCAAAAGTAGTTTAGCATAATTTTAACAAGCAAAAGGTTTAGGGTAATTGAAATTTAATTGAGATACATTCTCATTTGTGAACTATCTGACAGTTGTGTACAAAATGCACCGGTTGATGCAATGCAGAAACTAAAAGCAAAAGTATTTCTTTTAAATTCAAAGATGAAAAGTGAATTATAACATCTTGCTTGCCAAATAAAGAGTTGACAGTAATATGAAACATTCATCAAGAAATTTAAGCAAGGGAAAAGTAATAATTCACTTCATGCATAGGCATCTTAAAATACACAAAGATTTCCTACTTTATGTCTCCCTATAAATCCTACAAATATATTTTGACTAAGGGTTGTGGGACACACTTGGATGTGAAAGTGTGTTGGCATTATGTTCAAAAACAGCTATATCATTCTCCGACTCTGCCTGTGTGTATGTGCGTGAGTGAGTATAATGAATTTAAATGAAAGGCAAAACCACGTCTGATTGGAATTCTGAAAGCATATGACCCTATTCTCAGCAGACTCAAATAAAGCATTAACAGGCATTTTATGAAAGTCTCACCTCATCCCCAATGTGCTCCATTAACATCAATCACAGTCTAATCCTACAGCTGAGGGTGACAGCTGGCCAGAAACATTGTTATAAGTAAAAGCTTGTTCAGTTGAACTACCAATGCATGAGTTACATTTTTAAAAAGAGAAGTGCAGCTAAAAAACAAGCAGTATATTAACTATCATAATCTACCATATTATTCATGTTGGCATTAATACAGGGGTTGAAGATGCTCGCCACATTGGGATGTCTAACTTCATCACTAAACAAATGTACTCTTGACACATTAGCTGGTCAGTCGATGATCCTTTTAAGAATCAGAAGTTGAAACACACATATGTGCTTTGCTGTAGTTTGAACGTACAGAGTTACAGATTGCAGTTTTAAATCTGGTTCATTTCCACTGCCAATTATTCTTTTTATTTGTGAGCTGGTTAAACCTGCTTGGAATTAGTCATCTCAGCGTGACTCTTGGTTCTTCTTTTGGGAAATGACACCAAAGATGTTCCTGTGTGGTCCGAGAGGGACTCTGAAGACAAATGAGAGCTCTGCATACAAAACAAGAAGAATTACAGAACTCTAAAGAGGGAGAACTGCTTCCATATTTATGGGATAATATGTGACGATAGAGTGAAGACTCTGAGAAGCCATTCTTCAGTGTGTCTGTCACTAGGACAAATCACAGTGGTTTTGGACGATAGAAAGAAATACAATTTAAACAACAGAGGGCTAGGGAATGCGGCAAACAAAGCTTTGGATAAACTACTCTGTCTTTCTCTTTTATTTTGCTCTAAGAAACAGATGATGCTAAGCTGTGCTCTTTACTGGCTTCAACTGTGTTTCTGAACACAAGCCAACCCTGAAAAAGAGCCAAAGACCTTGTAATTGGTACAATTGAGATTCTTCTGTGTGTGTGAATGACAATGTGTAACAGTAAGCCAGCTAGATGGGAGAATTCAACATTAGTGTGGGTTGTGTCACATTCCATTCTTGACTGAGCCTCACGGAACCCCTCCACTCCTCCACTCCCCCCCGCCCACCTGGTTCCTACCGGCTGATTCTGTTAATTACTTTGCCTTTTTATTCTGTGAGAATTGTGAGAAATCTCTCTCACCGCCACTACCATCCGGCCCAAACCTACACCACAACCCTATATCTTGTGCACACCATTAACTTAATTAGCTTAATTAATTACATCTTAACACAGTGCTCCAGTAATAATAACCACATCCGCATCAAAAGAAATTTCCAAGAGTATAAGCTCTCACCCCTATGTCGCATTTCAACTCCTCTTTCCCCTCAACCCCTTTTTCATCCTCACCACTGCTGCTTTATGTGGGACTGTACTTAGCCCACTAACTTTAATATTTCCCCTTTTTTTTTTTTGAAGAGCTAGTGCTGCTGCAGTTCTGTGCGGTAAACCTTTGCCCACTGTGTGCACACAGACTGATTTGGGCAACGGTGCAGCCTGGGAAAATGTGTGTAGAGCGCGGAACGGGAGGGGAGTGAAAGTGGAGGAGCGTAGGGGGAATGGGTGAAGAGATGAGAAGAGGGCATGGTCCGAGGGAGGCGGCACACTGCGGCAGCTGAGCTGTGAAGAAGCTAATGGGCTCTCATCCCCTTCCCACGCCCACCGCGTGTTTTCTGATGGGCACTCAAGCGGCGAGACACATATTGGTTTGGCTACTGGCACAGAACTCCAGCCAACTTGCTTCAATACTGCCAATTCGGCATCTGTGTGAACTCTGGTTAGCCTGTATGTGACTTTAGGACTGGCAGAGTATGAATCAGTAACCAACCTCTAATAATGTGTGGAGGTGGTGGTTGATCTCACTCATAGTGTAGTTGGAACAGCAATAATGAGAGATGAGATACAGAAGCATGGCTCACAGACAGAAAGTGACAGTGATAAACTGAGTGGATTGATGAACAGGGAGCCACCACAAATTAATATTTGTCTCTGTCAGCAAAGATGGGAAGGCATCAGAAAGGGAAATACTCTATCACAGGGCAATTGCTAAACCACAATCACATCAGCACATCTGTACAGTTTATCATGAAGCATCAAAAGAGATGTCAAATAATGTTATTTCAAGGCAATCAAAACTTACACAATTACTTCACTAATTTAAAGAATTGTAATATATAATAACATAAAGAACGCATAAAAGTGCATTAAGTATATTTCGATAGTTTGAAACTTATACTTGTTGTAATACCGAGTATGTAGCAGTACAACTCAATCCAAGTAAACTCATTAAAATGCCTAAAACTAAAGACAGTGTTCTGGCCCTGTGCAGTCAGTCTGGAAATTATCCCCTCTAATTTGTGAGAAAAAAAACCCAAGCCCCTGATTAGATGATCCGGGGAAGCCAATTGTTTTGATTGTTCTGTGTGATGTTTGATCCGGCAGTGTGGAATGTGGCGACCTTTGATCAAGTGACAACATTCAATTAGATAAGGTTAACTAAATTGACCTCCTTCACCCCTGCAACTCAGCCCAGAATGGGATAGAGTGTAAACAACCTGTATGCTACACAGTGAACCAGGGAATACCCATTGTCCATTTCAACCAGGGCTCTAAATACATTTTTGTACAAGGTGCTGGTGCATGTTACTTTTTAAATGACGTGCACCAAAACATTTTTGATGCACCATTTGGTTAGTTTGTCCTTCTTTTTTGGCACTTCTGCCACGGTTGCGGCAGGATCCAATCAAAAGAAATCCAACATCAACTGCTGAGACATTTTTATTTTTATGGATTTTTTATTTCTCATGCTCACCAGAAAGATTAAAATCTCCATAAGACAATGAGAAATGTGTTAACATGTAATTTTAATAATTTTTCCTTTCATTTTGTCAAAAACTGTACAGTAAATATTGCTGTAATGCAAGTCCTCTTCATTTTGGCTGTTCCACGTACTGATACCGTAACAGCACAAATAGACGTAAGAGTAAGCAGCCCTGTACAACATATTTTCTCTACCATGTTATGCGCACCGGTGCATGTAGAGCTGAGAATTACGTGCACAGCTCAAATTTTACAATGTATTTTCAAGGGTATTTTGAGCCCTGTTAGCAAACAGTCAGCATGCCATCACCCATTTACATTACATTTACAACATACACTACAGTGTGTATGTATTTCTGCTTTAGAACCAGTGAAAACAACACTGATTACCTTTCCCTCTCTTGTTCTTTACTAACTAATGATGAATGAAAAACTTAAAAGGAGACAGTTGGCAAAGTACTTTGAGTTTGGGGAAACTTTGTCCTCTCTCTCTCTTCCTCTCTCCCCCCCCTCTCTCTCTCAACTTGAAATTACTCATTGTAATAACTCTGCAGTCACATGGGAATTTGAAATGATGGGAGTGTATAGAACTGGGGGGGACTTGTGTTAGGCTCCTCACTGAATGTCTCGCTGACAAATGTTAAAAAGGAATTGCACCTTAGTGGGAAATTAATCACGGTGCCCTGGGAATTACATTACGCCCAGTAGCTGACAAGCTAGATGACTATTTTCCAGCTGCTGAGTAACCAAGGGCAAGTATCTCACCCATCCCCACAAAGAGAAAGAAAACGAGAAAAGCAGGGAAAGTTATAGAAATTAAATTACTTCAGGTGTTTGAGTAGAACAAAGAAACTCAACTTTAAATAAGATGAGATCTGCGGCCAACCATCAAAGTGCACCCATTTTGACCTAAAAAGTCATCCGTTGACACACACTCAGCTGCCTTATAGCAAGATTTGTTTTCCGGTTGTTTTGGTATTTCGATGTGGATGGCAAACCTTTAGCTAACAACTGGTTTGAAAACCTTTGACACATGCATGGCATCTTAAAATGTATTCTATTAGTGCACACCCAATGTGACAAACAACTTAAAGTCTATTTTTTAATGAAACTGATGAGCTACTATCATCGTCACTTTCACACGGTGAAAAAAGCTTCTTCTTTCTTTCCCTCTGACCCTGTCCTACCTTGACGACAACTTTTAGCAGTGAAACAGCAATGACCCAGAATGACCTCTCTTCACACTCAAAGGCTAAATCTTCATCACAATCGGATTTACTTACAAACCACCATGATGCCTTGCATTGACAGCTAACACCAGAAAGTTGTTTGACCACTGTGTTCCCCTAAGCTGTTGGTTCTGGGTTTCTGCAGCTTCAGGCCTGTCCTAAGATGGAGAGTTGCTTCATTGCTTTATTTAATTGATTAATTTTTACATTATTTCTTATGGTCTTTCTTTTGTAGCGTTGGCTTAGTTATGTTTGACACTTCTTGACTTCCCAATTTGCCATTTATATTCCATTTGCTGTTTGGTGTATTATATTACTGTTACTGTTATTTTTATTACTGTACTTTACTGTTGGTATGACCAACTTCCCCACAGGAATCATAAAAGTGCTATTTGTTTTCATTTATTCTCCGTTCAAAGCACAAACCAATAAATACATAAATAAATAAATAAATTAACAATCATTTTCAGAAAGGATGTAAAAATGTCCAAATGGCTGCATGAAAACCGGGATATCATGTAAAAAGTGGAAACTAGCCTGTATGGAAGGCTTTAGCCCCAGTCACACTCCAACCCTACCACATTTCTAGCCCTTATCCCCCTGTACCCAATCTCTGCCCCCAGCCCCTCAGCTTCACACTCCAGCTAGGCTGTAAGCACTGTGAGAGTGGCCTAAGTAGCCCAACACTTCACAGATGAACAGCTCCAGTAATGGGCCATGATTGACCTCAATAGCCAGCTCTGAGTGGGTTCCCTCGGGTCTAATCTCCACATTACCTGCTCTGCTTCACACACACTGACTGACGAGACATGATGAGAGCGGCTGCCTTGAAGATTAAACAGATTGTTGAGGAAGGTACAAGGTGCTTAAACAAATAAACAAACGTAAAAACTCTTACGGTCTAGTATCGTGCACGTGAATTAAGTCTGAAATTGAGTGTGGACCAGTTTTAATCTGTATACTGCAAAACCTGGAGTATTTGTACAATATTTAAATATACATTTCCCAGTCACCCTCTTAAGTAAGTATTTGTCTCTCAATTGTTCAACATCATTTGGAAATAAGTTTTGGTCAGTTCCAAACAGCTACAAAACTGGTCACATTACCTAAAAGACTAGCTAAAGAAATTACCTTTTATTTTCTCACAAAAATATAAAATTAATGTAATTTTAGTATGATTTTGTCTACTGTAGGTCTATCAGCTAGAAAAAAGTTCAGGGCAGCAGCTTTAAGCCATCAAGCTGCTGCCTTAGACAAAGCTCGACTGTTGATTTAACACTCAATGGAGTGAGTGAACACATGCAAAAGAGGGAAAAAGAGCATGATAGATGGACATATGAAAGTACGACAGGCCTTTGAAAGATTGCAATGGAGGAGGCTACCAAGGGAGATCCCAAAATTCACACCCCATCTACGGTGTCAGTGCAACGCCATACAAAGGCTACGGTTTCAGAGAGGAGGCAAAGAGATCACGGGTGGCAAATGTTTCTAAGTGTGTGTCACAGTGAATGTACTGCATGCATGTGTGTTTGTGTGAAATGGTCAGATCAAAGTCAGGTGGCGCTTCATTCCCACCTGTTCTCATTAGTCTTTAAGTGCATAGGCTGGGAGTACTGTAAGATCCCACCTGTTTCTGACTGCTTTGGACAGGTCTCTTAGGACGGACACAGGGACGCGCGCATATGGACGTGTGCACGCAAGAAAGTTAAAACGCTGTCCACAAAGGAGCGCTCGAAGAAGACCAATATATTTCTGTCCACTCTAAACTGTTTCAGTTTATGCATGAAATATAGATGCTGCAGACCTTTCTAATACCTTTTTACCAGTGACCAGGGTCGGACCAGGGCTATCTGACCTTTATTCAACCCTTCTTTTGTCAATTCAAACCAAGCCAGTTAACGCGGGTTGGTCCCTGCCCAAGACAATTCAGTTATGACCCGGGTTAAAACCCAAGTGCGATGCATATAATACAGTTTGTTAGAGACCCTGGTCGCGTGAAATATACATTGAAAACAACCTTTGTCCAAGTCATGAAGAAAGTCACGAACGATCGATAGATAGATCGATCAATAGAAATCAAGCATATGTTTTACTATCTCATTTCTAATATGAACATATTTTGTTTTCTTTAAAAACTGTAGATTAAATTTGTTACAGTGTAAACATAGTAGTTCAGTGTTAAAGAGTGAAGTTAAGTTTGTATAAAACCTCATTCTCTCTGACATTTTCTTCCTTCCATCTTTCTAATTTGAACATTAATTGAGGAGAAAACAGCTTTAATATCTATTAGGGAACTAAATATGTTTAGTATTACCGCGCCCGGGGAATTCTCCAAGGATTAATTTCATGTAGCTTTCATAATTCCCTCCAATATGTATAAATTAAGATTAAAGATCACTTTGTTCCCCTATTCCCACAGCTCCCATGGTATGGTAAAGAGATCAAAACTGGAGGGCTTTATAGGGAACATCTTTAACATTTGCTCTGCTCTCAGTGCGCTTGATTAAATGTAACATTTTGAGATCCCAGAGTTCTGAGAAAAGCATAAATCATTGTCTCACAGCTGCTGGCGTGTCTGGGGAAAACACATGCTATCCCTCACTCTCTCTCACTTTTTGTCTTCTCTGTGATCATAAAGCCCACCCGACCCGTTGGTCCCTCCTCCTTTGGCGCGGGGGGGGGGGGAGAGAACGACACCTGCAGGCTGCTGCTCGCCCTTAGGTTCAGCATAAACCCCAGTTCCTCACACGCCCTCTATCCCTGTACTCCCTCACATTGGCCCCGTCCAAGGACCCCTTAGTCTTAGTTTTCCCATCCATCAGCAGTGACAGGCCCAATACCAAGCCAAGGATGATAGTCAGCCAGCCACTGTCCGGGATGATCAAGCTGCTTTATTAGAAGTAGTGATAATTTACGCTTACTGTAGCACTGGAGATCATTATCAATGACATGGCCAAGGATTTCTGGTCCTACTGCTCTACTCTGATTAAATTCACGAATAATATATAGATCTAATACCAGTCAAGAAATATAGGCATCAGTCCCAGTGTGTGCTAGTGAAGGATGACATGTCCCTGGCTCTCAGCTGGGCCCATGTGGAAGACTAACCTGTGCCCTTCTGATCTAGCCTGCCAACCTGGATTGCTGCCTGCTGTGACTCAAAAGCAACTACCTCACCCACTCAGCTCCACAAGTCTGGCTCCTCCTATAGCTGCCTAGCTTTCTTTTACTTTTTTGATCCATCCCTCGCTTACTCTTTTCATGTTATTTAATAATGGCATTGATTTCTCATTACTCATTGTGTCATGTTAGATCCTTGTAAAAGGAGAGAGAAAGAATACTTGGCTAATGTATCATTGCTTGGTATATCCGGAACAACTGCTCAATTAGGAGAAATCATCTAGGACTGTCAGCTTGTAATGCAAAGGGTTAAAGGCAAAATATGAAATGACTATACGCCTTAGGATCTATAAAAGAGGACATTTCAAAGCATAGCTGCTTAGTTCTTCTGCGTTAAAACTCACGTCTTTAATTGTGTTTAATTTATTAGAATGTTCCAACCTCAACTCTGTTAAATGAAAACACATTTATCTGGATCTGCAGGAGTTCTACAAGTGTATAGGGATTCGCTCTAACCGCCACCCTAAGCCACCCAACCAAATCAATTCATTTTCTAAGTAAATTGGAATTTCGTTTTCACTGGTAAACAATTAGACAGAAAACAGATGTCACTGGCCATAATTGAAAGCAACGTATCTCCTCGGTGAAATGAACCAGGCAAAGCTGCCGTTGAAATGCTTGACTACAAATTCATTTATACAAACTATAATGCAGTGAAAAGGAACATTCCCCTGCATGCTTTGAGTTTTTTCTAAATGACAACTGTGTCATAGAAAGAGGTCAAGACAAGAGTGCTCTAGACTCAAGTGGAGACTTTTTTGTTATTGGAAGGAAGGAATTTCGTCTATTAGACCAAATATATTTTTATCAGAAGTGACCTTAGAGATTTGGGCCTTTCTGAGCTCTAAAAAAGGGAAAATGTAAGACATAGAGGAAATGGCTTCTGGGATGAATTAAAGGATCCATAAGGAAAGTGCTGGCAATTTCCAGAGCCTGTCACATCCTCTAAGAAATGAGACAACACAGAGATCACACATACATGACCAGTGGGGAACCACTGAAGGCAAGGTTCTGGACTTATAATCAGCTGCAGTCAATCACATACACCCAAACATGAAAATAAATGTGAAAGCACCATTGCCTGTGAGTATATATGTTCAAGTGACTACGCATTGGTGGCTCTACAATGATTACCAACAAGCTCCCCCTTCCTTAAATAAATATTATGCTTTGGGAATTGGGTGGACAAATCCCACAGCACTGCTATGCATCCCTACAAAAACCAGAAGCGACTAATCAAATGAAAAATAGAATATAAAAGTTGATTAGGGCTCATTATATCTTAATGTTTTCGGCATGTCTATGGTGTAAGGAGTAAGCTTTTCTCTTACTCCCCTTCCCCAGTCCTACGCTCGATGTATAATGATCACGCTTTAAGAATTTGCTAAATGGAATCAACAGAGCCACATGGGATGAATAAAATGTGTTTGATGCCAAGGCCAAGTGCTCAAACAATTCAGAAATGTCATGATCACAAAATGTTGAGCCCCTGAGTCGGTCCTATGGGAGCAAAGGGTGCAGCCCATATAGAGTGGTGCTACTCCACCTTTCATCTCTGGCTGAATGAGGCGTTGCATCGATCATTCCATTAGCACTGCTCTAACAGGCTCCCAGTCACCCTCTGGATGACAGCGGGGACATGGGACATGTGGACTGACCAAAAGCTTTGATGTAAGCCTGACCACCATACAAAACACAGACCTACAAGTAGACACAAAAAATGCCTGTGCGCACACACACTAACTATGCAAACGCTCTTCCTTCAACAGTTTGACACAACACACACTTGCATGCAGAGAGAGAGAGAAAGAAATGTTCCAGTCTGGTGGAATTGTTACTGTCAAGCCATGTTGCTGTCTCTGGCTCTGACTGTATTAACAGGTATATTGTAGATAAAAGACAGATTTCTGGCAGTGTGTGTGTGTATGTGTGTATTCAAATAGTTTTCATTCATTAAGGATGGTTCTTTTAAAATACCATCAGCCATGACAAATTATTGACTTCTAAGAAAAAATAAGGAACAGAGATGAATCCAAGAAGAATAGAAGGAGAGAGAGACAGAAAGCAAAGTATTCTAGGTTTGAGTTTTTAAAAACCAAAAGGTTAATGCAGACTGCAGAGTGAAAAAGAAAGCAAGCAAGAAACAAAGAACATTTAACACAGAAGAGTGGAAAAAAAAGAGTATTGAGGCAGTGATAAGAGGGAGTGCAGGCCTCCACTGTTCCACATCTGCTGGAGATATATCCAGTGCTTCTGGGAGTCAGCCCCCCGCCTCCCTTTCACCTTCATCTTCTTTCTCTCTCCCCCTCTTTTTGCTTCCTTTTGGTCTTCTGGTTTGTGTTCAGATCAGGTTTTAATATTCAAAAATATGTACTGTCTTTATGAGCCATTGCTTTGCTGAAATAATATGCTCTCTAAATCAAAGTAATGGTCTGAGGCTGTACACTAAATAGAATTGACCAGAGTTCCTAAAAATATCTATCTATGTCTCTGAGGCTGTAAAGGGTGAAACAACCGCTTGTCAGAAATACAACATTGCTTTTAAAATCTACTATTATGTCATTGCGACTTGCAGAAAATTTATTCAGTGACGGTCCTCACATTTATCAAACCATGAGTTGCCTATGAAATGGAAGCTTTTCCCTGCCTCACATTTTCAATTTATAGCAGTGTTTGGCACTCTGTTCACTAGCAATGGGACAGTGATTGACTGGGTGACATTCAAAAAGCAATGGAAAGGAATTTCTGGTTAGGGGTGACCTCCTAAATCCATTGTCTCTAAATCGTACTTATCGTCTTACTTCACTTCACTCTAAGCTACAGCTGTATCTTCTCCTCACAGTCTGAAACCACCGAAGACCAGCTCCATCTCAGCGCTGACATGTTTAAGGCCCAGGGGCCTGATATGATTCAGGTTTGGAGGTTTACGTAAGTCAAGGCCACACGATGAATCTTTACAGCCCTGTATTAAAAGTGATGTACAGTTGTGACTCTGAAGACAACTCTGAAAACAAATACTGGAGGTGTATTGTTTTACATCGTCACCCCTCGCTTCTTCTGTATCTGCTGTTGGGTGGGTGTTGTGGGATAACAGCCCAGAGTGCACTTTGAGAGAATCACCTTTTGTTGGATTTTAGACACTTGGGAGCAATTGAAAGCCATGACATGGAAGAGAATGTCTACTTCCAAAGTATCATTCTTCCATGGGAGCCCAAAAGAGCTGTCCGACAGAAGTACTTGCATATGCAGGTGGGAAGTAAAGGTTAGTGACTATACTACAGGAGCCATTTTTGCTTAAAATAACACTGGAGACCATACTGTATGCAGACATACAGTACCTGGCTACATGAGATGCACTATGTTGTAGTCATTTAATATCCAACGTACTATGTAAAGCGCCACAACACTTTGCAATCTGAATTACAGTTAGTTTTTGGAAGGGCTACTAAATAATCCCACACCCTCCCTCCCTACACATGCATACACCCACACACTCTCGCACAGACACCAGAAGTATAATCTGTGGTCTAAGGATGCAATCAAAAACTGCAACCTGACATCAGTGCAGCCTTCAACAACAATCCTTGAGTGGTAAGCTGTTTCTAGCCAGCTCAGCCCTGCGCTGACAAAGACTAACTGCTGTTTAGAGAACTCATGCTGCCTGTAAAGAGATGCCGAGTTGCCAACCCTGCTTCAAGGATACCAGAGTGGAAAACACTTATCGGCTTTACTACACAAATAACTGAAAGGGGGCATTGCGTGACATTATAGGAGGAAGGAAAATATGACTACCTAAACAAACAGAGACTCTTGCATTAGATCACCAATAATTGAGATGGAATATGGACTACCAGTGCCTGTCACAAGTACACACACCACAACCGCGACCGGAAAATGAGCTAAAAAAACTGGTATATCAACAAGGAATGGTGATTTGTGAAAGAGAGAGGAGAGGAGGCACTGTAATGCATGAGGAGAGGGAGGGCTGAGGAGAGGAGAGGAGAGGAGAGGAGAGGAGAGGAGAGGAGAGGAGAGGAGAGGAGAGGAGAGGAGAGGAGAGGAGAGGAGAGGAGAGGAGAGGAGAGAGAGGAGAGGAGAGGAGAGGAGAGGAGAGGAGAAATGCACTTGCAACAAAAGCTTCTACCTGAGTTTCTGCAATCATCTTCTTGCTGAGGGACCTGAACAGAAAATGCCAACAGGTCAGGAGCCAGCAAGGATTCAGGCTTGCGAATCTCATTAAGCCAGCGGCTGGTATGGAGTTCTTTGGTGTCAGATGGGCCCTGAATCAAAGGAACCAGCTTTTCCTTAACCCCCTCTCCTGAACCTAAGAGACAAGAGTTGAAGGCTTATTAATATATTATAAATTCCCCAGTGACTAAAATCATTGAAAACTAGTAATATTTACAGAAAGTTTTTTTTACAAATGTGTCAAAGAGAATACAAAAATTGTAAAAGCAGGAGTCTTGTTGTGAATGCTTGACGGAATACACAAAAAATCCCTATTATTTGAATCACTTTGTGACTTAAATTAAAAGGGATTTTTGAAAGTGGAAATGGTATACTCAATTACAGTGAACAGCCTTTTTCTGACTGTAAAAGTGTATAAGTCTAAATAATACACTATATATGCATGAAGGCTTTTATTAATAAAATTGACTGTTAAAATAAATTCCAGCATTTTTCAGCAAATAAAGAAGTCAGTCAATCAACAGTTTGGGCATTCAAAACAACATGAGACAACCGGCGTAAGTGCAATCTAAGAGGGTGTTGGGTGTTGATATAAACATTACTACTCACCTTTGTAGCCATGTTTGCAGTGGGGATTTATTATCTCAAAATTACAAGTATCTCCAAATGTGTACATCATTTTATGTGTCCCCTGTAATTTTGAACTTCTATAATAATAGCTGTAATAGATTTTATAATCTGGCTGACATCATGTGTGCAGTTTGACCTGATGAACTTTGTGCTATGACACTAGTTCAAACAACATCCTTGCCATCAAAGACATGGCTAGAGCCCAATGACAGCACCCCAGGAGAAAAACAGCAACTGAATCACAAAGCTGGAAAGAAATCAAGATAAAGATTGAGCAAGAGAGAGACAGAGTGAAGTGTGTAAAAGTACAAGTTAAAGAAAGTAAAAGAAGAGTCTGGTCGCTCTCCCTCTCTCCCTCCTACACAGGCAGTAAAGTTTTAACAGGGCACAGCTGCACACACCTGGGGTCCTGGCGCACACTTTTACAGCTCCCACGGTTCCTGAAGCGCATTTCACCGTTGCACGGCTGCAAAACTTCAGCTCCAGGTTTTGGACCGAGCCCTCGAGAGTCGGTGACGGGCCCGGAGACTTCACACCTAATAAAAAAAAAAAAAAATAGTGAAAATGAAGTGCAGTCCGGGCAGGTTTAAACACCGCTGCCGTGGCTTTGTTAAATACTTGATTGGCCTTTAATTGGTCTTGACCCCTTTCTTTCCCTCTCTGTCTCTCCCAAAGGTTTGAGAAACCAGGTGCTCTTAAACACAGATCTCACCAACACCAGGCGGAGTGTGTTGCGTTTATCTAAGCTCTGGCAGGGATACTAGTGGTGCCCTCTGTTTCCAAGGTTAACCTGTTGGTGTGTCTCCATATAATGAGACATACGTGAAACAAAAACACATTTATATATTCTAGTAAACTGTAAAAATTAGATAAAACATAAGTGAATGATGTATGAAATGTATGTATGACGCCTTTATCAGCACATGGCTTTTTTGTTTTGCTACAATCTATGCCAGTCCCCAGTTCATTTTCTATTTATTATTATTTAATGTTTTGTTTCTGTGTTTTTATCTCTGAGTACAAACTGACAGGGTCTGAAAATGTACAAGGTGTGCATTTTATTTGTATTTTTATCCCTCTGGATTTAGAAAGCTTCCTGTGAAAACATTTACAGTATACTGATGGGCCTTTGGCTACACTACAGCAAAGTCCCAACATATTGTTTTTAAAAACGTGCCCAGGAAGGACATTAAAAGAGATAAAAACCCTTAAATTGTCAAGTGCTTGTTCTAAATGTTTTACAAGTTCCCAGTAAATCTACTGAGTTAAATGACTTGAACATTTTTAAGTTAAATAACCGGGACTATTAGGAGTGTGAATAATAGGCCAATATAAAGGATACATCTTTCCAAAATAATTTCCAATACAGTCTCGCCAGTATTCAGCTTAGTGTCAACTACAACTCACCTAACACCAGCATTACCTCACAGGAGCCTCAAGTGCTCCTCACTCTATGATTATTTCTGTTAATGACAGCATAGTGTGGAAGAACCTTCCGTCTGCCATCTTTCCAAAATGAAACTGTTTGCACTGTGGGAAGGAGTGGGGGGGATTACATACTCGCCATTATGATATGTCAATGTTATTTCTATGGTGAGAGGCTATTTCAAACACTTAACCAGAGGATATGGGAGAAATAGCTGGATGGCTAAAAGATACTGTAGAGTTTAGGGAGTTCTGTGCCAAACCGCCTGTTGAGAGAGGAGAGGAGGATCCATCATCACATGCTACATTCTTCCAGTGAGCTGGAACTGTCTGAGGGAGTCACATTAATTTCTTACATCACCTGTTCCGATAAGGCTCGTCTTCTCCGAATAATTCCCTCTTACAGTGATAGCACTTCATTTCCTCCAAGTGTCCACAGCACTTTCAGTACAATGGTGGCCCAGTGACTCTAAGATCAAGTGGTCATGAAGGCCGAACGAACAGCGAAGAGATGCTCAAAAGTTATGTATAAAAATTAAAAAAAATTGATCGACAACAAATGTCAGCAAATAAAAAAAAAAATTCTTACTTAGGGAATCCAATATCTGGACTCACAAATACCTAAACAAAGATAACTTTGGTAGACTGTTTTACACCAAAACTAGCATATACCATTTGTTTGCAGTTGTTAATCTCAATCCCTTAATAGCTAAGGTAGTTTTAAAGTAAAACAGCAGGCAGTGTGGATACAGACAGGATTCAAGTAGACAAATATATGCATACAGCACCAAGAGAATTACTAGCAACTGCAACAAAAATCCCTAACCACTGACTTCCCTCCTCTCCCTCTCTCAAGACAAATTACCCAGCAACCTCTTCACCTGCTGTCTAAGAGGCCCTCCATTGAGCCCAGATGGAAGATGGGGATGTTAATAACCCTCCCTCTGTCTCCCTGCCTGCCACTTAATATAGTTGCAGGTCAAACAGAGCAGTGCAGTGTGTCCCTCAGTAGCTGTAGTTACCTAATTCTGTATCAGCTTCCCCCGTCTACAGGACATACGTTCTATATAAAGTGTACACCTGGTACTGTATATGTGAATTATTTCATCCCAGAAGCCAAACAAGCAATCAATGTATTACTCTTGGGGCCAAATTCTAACAAGAGAGCTATACTTTTACACTATATTTGCATGCATAAATATCAATGTAACTGGTAAAATCTGACATTTACCTTGTATATCACTGTAAACAAATAACACAATTGTCAAAATGATTAGCAGTTTCTATCTGTCTGTTAAAAAATTAAGATGAGGATGATCTTGTTTTTGTCCAAAACATGCCCATGGTGTAGCATATTGTGTCAGGACAGTTAAAGCTGTGTTAGTTAAGTGTAAGTTTAGTCAATGTCTTATATTACCAAATAAAAAAGATTTTCCAGTAGAAACTAGAGAACAGAGTTGAGATACAATATTGATTATTTGTATTAAAGCATGTACAGTAAGTGCAAGCATCTATATGCACACATATATACACTCATATGCACACACATCATTTTATATGATCCAGTACCAGAGGGAAAGATATGACATAGGCACTACATAAAGCTAGGATCCCCTTTCTGGAAACAATATAGCATACATAGAATTGCCATAAAAGCACCAGACATTTGGCTATATTATTGAGTGTGTCTTGGTAAACCTAAAAACATATGACCCCTCTACCCTGAAATAACAAGACATCGTAGAAAATGGATATCAAGATCCAGTGACCATTTGGCCTTTTTTTTAAAACGTACTGAAGGAAAAATGTTTAAAATAGTGATGAGTAGGCCTCCACACAGACTGACCAGTCCTTCATTCTTTCAAAAAAAGATAAAGACGTTAAAAGTGCAAGCCAATCTGGAACATAACAGGGGCCATTCCCCCTACTCTATTTACTCTTTGAAAAATGGAATACGGGTATCACTATCACACGTTGCCCCCGTAGATGTCCTAAAGGGCACGGTGCACCTGCTGGGGTGGTGGTTGTTGCGTGGGGGAGGGGGGGCTCTGGACAATGTTTTGTCCAGCTGTTCAACTATAAAAAGCGGGGTACACAAGAAGAGGAGAAAGAGTAAAAACAAAGGGGATGGTTATTTGTCGACGAAACAGTGGTTTTCAGTTTGGTTTATGTATGGACGCATTAGTGTGTGTATTACAGCCAGACATGTGTGTGTTTCTGTGTTTCCGTGAGTAAATGAGAAAGTGAATGTGTGTGGTGCTGTTACTCTTCAAGCAAGGGCAGGTGCAAGAAGTACATAAACACACAGCCAGGGGCCAGAGGCTACGGCACTCCATCAAACACTGTGGGGGCAACCGTGGGCAGCTGGATTTGTCATCCTGAACGCTGAGGCGAGTATGGAAAATATGAATGGATGGAGAGATGGAAAGTCAGTAAAGAAATACTAAGGGATAGAAAGAAAGAAATAATAGATTAAAAAAAGAAACACACACAGATGGGGCAGTATGGGATGTGAAGGCTTCTTTTTTGTTTTCTGCATACCTCAATAGTTAGCGTGCATATGTCTCAGTATGTCTGTGTGTGTGTGTGTGTGTGTGTGTGTGTGTATCGTGTGTGCAGGACATCTGTAGATTTGCCATGTTTTACACATTCCAACATGTCCTGCTCTCACCACTTTGAGGAATGGTATGGGAAAGTTGCCTGCCCATAAAGCTAGACCAGGCAAAACTACATTTTAAAACCAGAAGCACAGTGTTTGTGTTAGCTTACATTCACAATACCTCAGAAAAAATTAGCAATTTTCATATCTAATGCTATGGAAACTGGGTTTCTTTTAGCGAATAAGCCAGTACATTCACATGAGGACGCCTTAATTTTATAAGATAAAGAAGGGGAAGGTAGAAGTCTTCCTCTTTGTATGAAAAGTTTTTTAATGTATGTTCTTAAACTTTAGAAAACATCCAGAGAACCTGAAACTGTCTCTATTACTAAAGGTAAGGCATGAGAACTAACAATTTCAGGAATTGGTTGATCAAAAAAAAGTATGGCGTGTGCTAAAACAGCTAGTAAAGCTGTGTTATGAATTTAAGTTATTATACCTCTACTTCATGCAGTCACATTATAGTTATGTCATGAGTGAAGATTTCCCCTACTTTTAGGAAAACTGGTCCCTGGCACATAGTAATGCATTAGGGATCAGTTTTTTATGTGATAACGATCAACTGACAAGAGGATGTACACTATCCCTAAACCCTAATGAGCAAGTAGTCAGACAAAGACAGACAGAGAAGGAAAGAGAACCTAAAGTACTAAAAGCTCCAAGTCTGGCAATGGGCCCACAGCAACTAGGGGGCTGACAGAAAAAGAGGTAGAATAGACAAGTCGGGGAGACAGAAAGCAGCCAGCTGAGCCATTAAGTGCTGATGCAGAAACAATAACTGTCTCTCCTAAGTCAGGAAGGGCTGAAGTAGAAGCAGTAAGTAGGAGCAGGAGGTCTGTTGGCACATTGCCCAGTACTGACACACAGCAGAAATACAGACACATGCAGAGAGAGAGGGACAGGAAGACAGACAAGGTAAACCAGTAGTGGTTTGTCCTGCAGTTAAAGCTGCTGTTAAGAGCAGCTTTGCGAGTCGGCAAACAAGACTGACCAAAAAATGATTGAAAATGATGAAATTAGAGACTTTTAAACACAAAGGTAGCTTTAGGAACGCATTAAATGGTTATAATCTGTCATGATGAGAGTTTGTGACTTTTTTTTATAGAAGAAAAATCTATTTAGCTACTTTTTACCAGCAATTTAAAAAAACAGTAAATCAGCCTACCTAATAAATAAGGCACTTACAGTAAATTGGTGGCCTTAAAAACTTGACATGGCTTATAGTATTTGCAGGAAAACTTCCCTTGCACACAGGAATGCATTTTACATTGCAGGTAAATGGAACTTTACATGAGCAGTGATAACTACCATAGATAAATAACCACCAAAACTCACACACAGCCCCAAGGCCAGAGTTTGGGTAATTCCAACTTGTAAAAAAATCTCTATCAACAGTGAATTCTTCTACACTTACATATACAGAGGCAAGATCTTACACTAAATAACCCTCACAATGCAGTTGGGTGGACAGAAAGAAAATGGCGCAAAAGGCAGGCAGGCAGGCACGCACGCACGCACGCACGCACGCACGCACCTATGAAGCAGCCTCCAGCACACTGGGTTGGGGTTAGAGTATGCAAGTGGTGTGGCTGCCTATAACGGTCGAGGTATTAAGACAGTGATGGGGTGTAAGTGCTGGTGGTAGCGGAGGCTGGGGGTCTAATTTCCATGATTACCATCCCCTCCAGGTGCTGCCTGCTTTTCCGTCTGACCACTAAAGCAGTGACACATGTTCTCCACACATTCAAACCTTGGTTTTCTCTGCCACTGAATTACCACAATTAAGGAGTATTCATGCGGAAGCAATTTGGACAACACTAATGGGCCTAGGCAGTGGGGTTTGGGAGACAGGGCGGGGGTGGGAGAGGGGTGCACAGCAAAATCGAGTGAGAGACTTATGGAACAAGTGAGAAAGATGAGAGAAAAAAGGAGAGACAGATGAGCGAAGAGTGATAGAGAAACATGCTGTGACACAGAGGATTCCCACATTGCCACTTGTAAGGAGATGATTAGTCGGTGGTGAGATAGGCCATTAAAACACAGTTCTTGATGAGAGGGCCTGCCTCTCAATCTCCCATATTCCCAGCCTAATGCTGTCCTGACAAATTTGGTAAGCATAAGAAACAGGGGCATTCTGTCTTTGAAGTAGGAGCCAGGATGGAGTGCCAGTGTGGTTCCACCATGAGAGAAATGGTTGAAACTACAGGCCGCAGCTAATGACACTAAAGCAGCCCCTCCGTCACTGAAACGTAACTCCGGATTACTGCTCTCCCTCTCTGACTCTCAAGATGTCTGTGACTCTACAACTCACACTTGCTCTTTTTCTCAGGCTTTCCCAACCTCTCTACTCTTCCCTGATGGAACAGTATTAAAGAGAAACTAAGCAGAGAGTCCTTGTTTATCAATAATCCACTGAGATCAAATTTGCAGAGGCTGTGTCTGTGTGTGGTGGTAGCCAAGAAGTGACTGGGGTTTTGGTGCTGAGGCACTTCAATGGGAGTTACAGTAGAGATTTATGGCCTTGTGACGTGGAGCTATGTGCTCAGTCGGCACTAGTCACTACCCTTAGATGGGACGGTTGGCTCACAGCAGGGAGCCAGCTCAGCAGACACTACCAGATGACATAAATACAAACAGATTTATTTGGAGCTGTCATTGATTCGGGCTTAGTAACATTAAGAGCAGTCTGCTATGGGAGCTTTAAAGCCCATTCTCTCTTTCAGTGCATATTGTTTCATGCCTCAGTGATACTCTTTGCTTTGTGATATAACTGTTAGACAGTTATTAAGCTACTTAACAGTTATTTTACGTATTTATTATGCACTGCTATATGTAATGTATCCCTTATGAGTCATACTCTTCCCACCCTTAATTATTCATTTGGGATGAAAGTAAAGTTGTGTGTTGAATAAGTCTCCTTATATAAGCCTTAATTTTTTTGTGATGGTCCTGATGATGGTTTTCCTGATACCAATAACAGTTATTTTATTCATTTGAATCAGTGACAAATATATATTTAAATGCAGAGCTTTCCTAGGTCTGTTTAATGCATTATCTACTGATGACACATTGTATGGGTCTACAAGTCTTTACTATGGTAACGTTTTATAAAAACCACAGCTGCAGGGGGTTTTCAGATTATATTTCAGTTTATCCTCTACAGGGGAGAGTCGGGAGTCGAGTGTTCCAGCTCTAATGACGGAATCTCTGCTCTAACCAAGCTTGGCCAGCTAACTCAACTGCCCTACTCAACTACAAACTAAAAAGCAGGACAGATCTTTGAGATCGACTACCAATGTAGGTGCTATATTGTGCCAATGGTATATTGGATTTAGAGCAAAGTGGAAAAGATGTCTTTGAGAAACCATCAATGATTCATATAAGAAAGGCAAAAATAAAAAAGTTGGACATGAAACTCAGGCTTCCAGATCCTGTACTGGGATCATCCTTGTCCTCCAACATGCCTGGAATCAAATTTTATTTCCCATGACAGAAAAGTGGGCTACTATTCAAACAAACAGGGAAGAGAAAATCCTTGGCAAACTCTCAGTAGACTTCTGATTTCTTTGAAATATCATATTTCACCAGAAGCCAGAGGATGGTGTGAAAAAGTGGAATGATGAATGACGAATCTGGGTGAGAAATGACAAGCCTGATGTCCTCTGATTAGTGTCTGAAGTTACCAACCACGATGGGGGAGAAAGTGTGTGTGTGTGTGTGTGTGTGTGTGTGTGTGTGTGTGTGTGTGTGTTGTTTGGTAAAAAATAATAATTTGAAATGCATTTTAATGGAGGAGCAAAACCTCAGGCACTTTATGTTCCTCTCATCTGATTAAAGATATATATATCCATTGTGCATCGACTCCACTGGCTTCGCTCATCTGCTCAGGACTGAAGTGAGCAACAGAGAAAGAGCAGAGGGCTTCAGGAAGACAAAAGAACGGCCTGAGTCTGGATTGACTTAAAACACCATAACAATCTTCCAGGAGTGGAGCGAGGGCCGTCTGTAGCTCATTGAAGTTTTCATTGACAAGAACCGTCTCAAGTTCCATCCAAGATTTATTTATCAGTTCTCTGATGCTGACACAACGTGTTTTTAATGTCAGAAATAAGGTTGCGTATGGATGAAAAAGGCCTATTTCCTTTCCCTCCTGCTTTTTTCCTGCCCTGATGTCAATCCGTGAAGCAGACAAGTAGACAGGCAGAAATTTCTCTCAAACCAATAAGTTACCTCTTCAAAGAAGTATGGATACTTAAGTGAGGGTCCAGGCCATGCTGAAACAGACATTTCAGGGTTTTCATTAAGCTTCCCATCTCTGTACTGACATTTGTGACAACCAAAGACCACAAAAAAAGGCTCATGCCCTTCCCTTTCACTTTCATTGTGAAACAATGAAAAAGGACTATCAAAATAATGTGCATGTGCTAAGTGTATGGGCCCATTATGTGACAAGGCAAAGCAGCATGTTCCTCTGGCTTGTCTTGATTAATAGATGAGAGATATTAAGGTTGTGAGGAAGAAGGCCATGTCAGCCAAAATCTGCACAGGAAAACAGTGGAAAACAGAGCGGAGTGCTATGCTACCGACAGTAGCTTTACCGTATGAGAGATAGAAACACCAAGGAGGCTGAGAAGGAGAGAGCAAAGATAAAAGGTACGTTCTTGGACCAGACAACATTAAATGCACAACATATCAGGGATTAGTTTACAGAGGCGACAGAGTAAGACTCCCCACCTCTCCAATAACAAAGAGCCATTAAAGACACTTATTATGCCACAGCATCACAGGGGGATTTGAGTCAGACCCATGCTCCTGAAGGCAGTTAGATCACAGGGATGTGAACTGCTGGCCATGACAGGAACAACCTTTTTCATGCAGTGCAAAAATGCATAAAAACTGTTATTGACATAGACATCTAAGAGATTGCATTTGTTTCCAAGCAATGGGAAATATCCATTTAAAGAAAAGTTTAATTAAGTCTCCCTGATGTAACCTTATATATACAAAGTATAGTGTTAAGTCTTTAATCCTATCTTTTCTCTATTTTCCTCCCAACCACACCTTACCCCAATGTATGTGTAGGGGGAACTAGTAAAAACAACATACTTGTTTTAATAATGATACTGTTAGGAGTGAGAGCATGAGTTCTGGACTATTATTATCAACATGCTTCTAGTCGTTATGCAGTGAGAGCATACGCTTGCTGTATCCAAACATTCTTGCCGTCATTTGCCTTAAATGGAATTGCATGCTGTGAGTTCAAGAGTACATATAGGATTTGCTAAAGATGGAGATGGGCATGCATTCGTACATATGCACGTTTCTTTACACACATGTGTGCGTGTGTTTAACCTGACACTAAATCAGGTGCAAAAGCTGGGTTTAATAAAGAGAACCAATGGCCAGTTGTGTTTCTGGGCACTGATGTCCACCCACTCTCTCAATCTCTTTATTTCCTTCTTTCTGTCACTTTTCCCTTCAACCTTTATTTTCCCTGACTTTCATTTTTCATTCTGCTCATTATATTGTTCACTCTCTCTCTTCCTCTTCCTCTGTTCTTTTTCCCCTATATCTGTCACGCTAAAGTTATGTCACAGCTCGTATATCACCCACCAATCATCTAAAGCATGTCTGGTGACCACCACCAACCAACTTCTACAAGACCCCCCTCCTCTTGTCCTAGTCCAGACCACCACAGAGCTCTGTGGCCAGAAAACCAGCTGTGGTAGCCACATTAAAGCTGAATTCAACACTAGTGGAAATGCCAATGTTATGCTTATTGACCTTGATCTTTTGTCTTTCAAATGCAGCCTTTCTCAAGACACTAAAACAAGTGCAAGGATCAAAATTGTGCTTAAGCCTTTATGCTCTGCCAGGCAAGAGTTTGTATTGTAGAAAGTTAATGGCACCGGCCTAAGTTTCTCCTCCTCTTCCTTTTGCCAACTTGAATGGAGATCCTGCACTGATCCCAGAATGGATTATTTAGGGAGGAAAATGTTCAGCAAGCCCATTAATATGAAAAAAACCTGAAGGGAGAAATTATTGATTAGCTTACCAAAATCGACTTTCCTCAAGACAATTTCAGTACATTGTGCGGTCCTGGATGTCAGCGACCTAAAACCAATAAGTATGTTGCTCAGCCACAACTTACTTCCAACAAATAACACAAGCAGGAAAAAACAGGAGATAAAGCATTTCTTCCACTGGCTGTTTTGAAAAGTAATAGGCAAAATCATCCATCTTTTATAATGAGCTGTCTAAAGTCTAGGGCATCCCGGCCTCTCTGTCATCTGGAGGGTTTACTGCAATGTCATTGATGCAAGGATGCAACCAAGACTAATTTATGTCTAATCAGCAAGACAATGAACGTAGACACAAAACGTGCCCACACGGCCATGCATGCATGCAAGCAGGCAAATGAGCACACACACATCAACAGGAATATATTATGATTATTCTCACAATCACAGTCATAATATAGGCAATATTTAAAAAATACATTGAAAAGAGATCATCGGGTCATATTCCCATAGCCAGAGTTGTACCATCTGCAGGTTTAAGAGCTCTCTGTGACTTATCACTGTGTACTGAGCTATATATACACCTTGAAACAGAACAACTCAAGTCTATTGACTCAAGTCCCAAGTACATGAATCAAAATCCAATAAAGCTATCATCAACTGGGAAAAAAGACGAATACTATAAAAAAAAAAAAACATACATATTATGTGTGCTCATGGCAATGTACAGACTAAGAATCTAGGATTTTATCAAAAGTTCAGTCACTGAGATCCATGACAACTTTTTAGAGTTGACTGTTGAGATTTAACTACAGGGGATAACTATGAAAATATAAAACACTAAGTACGAGATGTGACTGTAGATCAGCCACTCATTAAGTAAATTATTCATTATGTCATTGGTGTCAATAATATGTAACCCACTGTCTCTTGTATTGTTTAGTTCAAACTGTATTGGTTGTTAAACAGTTGCTTTAATATCCAAACATCATTAGCAAAGGCACACATATGCATAGCTCAACATGATTTGGAGAAAAATGCCCGTTTTGTCTTCACATTTGCCTTAGGAAGATCTTGCAGATTGCAAAATTACTTTAAAATAACTATTTAATTGTAGCCCAAATTGTAGAGTTTAGTACCATCAGTCTTAAATATGTCCTGCTCTTCCCTTATTGCCTGCAGTTGAGTATTTTTGCTTGGATTTGCGCACACTTAGTCTCCTGGTGCTACCAGACTCTTGTACATTTCATTTATACAGAGAGTCTGGCCACTCTCCATGGACAAGTGTTAACTTCCTTGAAGGCGGGTATACTGTTGAAGTTTAAAACTATTGGATCTGCCCAGAGCAACGTTTGGTCGTGAGCATGTGCAACAAGAAGGGAGACCGACAAGGCTTATATTTAGCGTTAGCCTTAGCCCCATGGGGAGGAGGGCCACAACATCATAGCCAATATTTATTAGGACAATGCACTGAAGAGTGAGCAATGACCAAATTAATTTGTGCACTTTCCCTGTACCAGAATTATGCACACACTCACCATAACCTACTCACAAAAATGCATGCAGACACAAGTAGTGTGTGGGAGGTCACTGTGGTCAGTGTGTCGTTGAATCTGAGGTTAGCAGTGGCTAGAAGCAGTGGTAGGCAGGAATTACTGGCTCCTTTCTACTACTATAACCACTACTGCTACTACTATGGCTGCTACTGCAAACCATGAAAGCATCCTGGGAGAATAAACAAAGAGGACATGTAAGATGAGATGGGACGGACTGGTCGTTGACAATCGCAAGAGAAGAGGAGAAAAAGACAGGGTTAGAGGAAGGAAAATGAAATGGCATGAGGCACTGAATTCAGCAATGAAGACAGATAAAAGATAAAAATGAAGACAGATAAAATGGAAATAAAGAATAAATGATATGGTAAAAAAGACAAGAAAAATGCAAGCAAGCAAGCAAGAAAAGATTTTGTTAAAGCAAAAATAGAAGTCAGTAAGGAGGGAATGCAGTAGGGCAGAACTGCAATAAAAAAAAAAAAAAAAACACCATACAGTTGTTATTACCCTCACTGGGCAGCTGACAAGGCCGAGGGTTAGTGGACACATACTGTAAGAATGCAGGCACTAATGTGTTCACAAACAAACAAACCTCCCTATGGACCACTTGTCCGTTTTCACCAGACAGCCAGACACATGAAGTAGGACATACTGTTGCTGCAAAGCTCACCAATAAAATACAACACTAGTGTGAGCTTCACTGGAATGCAAAAGGAGAATGCTGGAATAATGTGTTACCACAGAAAAAATCTGCTCATGCTTGAGCCAAGCTCAGCAGCATTGGAGATCAACACTGTCCTACTGCAATAAGCAGTGACTGACCGCATCTGATTTTCAAGGAAAATTAGATTTTACAAATCTTTTCTGATTTCGTTCAATCGACTCTGGGCTTGCGGACCAAACAGAGGTTACACTGCATATGCTGCTTGCTGGGTCACCCCTGTAGCTGCAACTAAGCAGCACAGTAACTCAAAGTCTTACAAGTCTTGGTGGCTGTGTTCCAGTCAGCTACAATAATTTTAAGTCTCTGACTGCTGCTTTAATCTGATTCCACCAATTATTTTGAAGAACATTTTACAGTCTGTCAGTACCTTGAGATTACAACTGCAGCTTTGTTGAGTTTTCCCCTTGCTGAATTGTGAAATATTCTTTGGATAGGGAACGAAATCTTATACCCAAATGGCTCCCCCGTGAAGGACACTGACCATCTGTGTTATCAGCTAGACCTCGATATGAAACACCTTCCACTATTGAAAAACCCTGTAACATCAAAAGGATAGAAGGGAGGAGAAATTCCTAAAGAAATGAAAAAAAAAAGCCCATGTTCTAAGTGAACAGCTTTTGTTTGCCATGTTCAGTGTTTGGCCTCAGCATGTGTGTGTGAGCTCTGTCCTGGCAATGGTCTGATGACGGCTGGTTGGTGACACAAGAACAAACAAACGACCGCAAGACTTAAATCTGGATCCAGATCTGAATCCTGTGAGCGTTATAACAGACCCGTGCTCTTACCACATACAGTTGAAGCAAGTCAGCCGGAATATCACACTAGCGGAAAAACGCAGCCACTGCTAAGATTGGAAACACTTTTACTGTGCGGAGGGCCAAATAAGTGGCACCATGTCAGCGGTTTAACAGTACAGTCCCCTTATTTGTCATTGGATAGGTTTATAGAATGTAAAATGACTGCATACAGTTAGCTTTTCATCAAGAGTTATGATGTTTTGGTAGAAAACACACTTGGCTTGCCTTAGTAAAAGAAACAAACAGAGCAAAGAGGACCGGAGAAGAGCTAAGTAGTGAGTGGGAAGACAAGCCAGCACAGAACAGCCAGCATGGCCACATCATGACATTACAGTGTGGACAAACCCACAGTGCGCACAGGAACCAAAACTATTCAAAAAGGTTGTACTGGATGTGCAGTAAAATGCATTACAGCAAACAGATCACAGTTTATTCTGCTAGCTTTTCTTTTTCTTGCATTCCCTCCTTTTCCATTTCTCCTTCACACTTAAGCTGTCACAACAAAGAATGGGAGAGGTTGGGACAGCTAACAGCTTTCTTAAGACCTACGGGTGTCACCACAATTTCAAATGCAGATTCAGTATTAGACATCTTTGGTTATATCATAGGAATAATTGCTGAGTTTTCCCCCCACAACAACATATACTTACACAACACATCACCTATTCCCCTTCAGTCTCTTGCCTTCTAACACAAACTCTTTTCCCCACTGATCTTTTTCTAACCTGCCAGCACACAGACCAGATGTGCAAATGTTTCTCCATGTTTCTATTCAAGCCCTGTTCCAAGAGAAAGGCAGAGTGAGGGGAGAGGAATATTTGACTTCACTCCACGGGAGACCAGTTTCATACATTTTGGCGGCTGCACAACGGTGAAAAAGGTAGCTTGGCTGGCTTGGCCAAGGGAGAATGTTGACGGCATACCAAACAACATGATCCTAATGAGTTGGAAAATCCCTGGCCCTCCAGAGGACTGTCCAGATGCTACCGTCATGAGAAAAGCTACTGTTTTATTGAATTCAGGCTCCCCTCCCTTTCTTTAACAAGGGGCAAAATTTATTATTTGACCATTAAGGCATCCTAGGCGACATGAAGCGTAAAACTGTTTCAAACTTAATTTGTCTTTGGGTGCAGGTCCAGTACCCCACACTGGGCACAAGACAAGTTGATCTTTATGCCAAAGTGTCTCGCGTGAACGTATATTTTGAGACCTAAAGTTTTGGATATGTGCTTGCACTCCCGGTATAGGGTTTGCAGCCATCTTGTCCATAGCTTACTAGCTACTACCAGTGAGTTGATCATTGACTTGTTTTGGGTGAAAGAGTCTGGCACATGATGTGCTGAGCTCTGAGAAAGAACTGTAAAACTTTTCATAAGAGAGTCAAATCACTTTAAGCTCAAGCCAGTTCCATATATCTCTCTTGACAATTTCCTGGTACTGAGAAACTAGCTTTATTTTATGGAGAACTAAACAAACAAAGAACAGTAAATGTACTTTATGATATTTCAATAAATCAACTACAATGATGAACGCATTGACATTTAATACAATAGCCTAAAAGAGACTAGATGAACAAAGTGATGTAGATTCTTCTTTGACTATAAATGATTGAAAAACAGGATGAGCTACTAAAGGATGCATTATTCTTCTGTATGGGTATTTTTTCATATAACCAAGTGACTAAGACGCTATTGAAAAATTTTAATTACCACAAGTGCAAACGAAAAAACACAAAAGTCTATTGTGATGCTAAACAGCCTTTGCTCCTCTATGATAAACCTACTCCCTTTCTCTTCAAACACCTAATCACTGTCTGTTCTGAAAATCCAATGTGCAACCAAACAGCGTGGAAAGGTCAGGGTTCCTACATATATAAAAAACACATTAATCACACACAAATCCCTAACTACCTAGAAATGAATTGTAGATTTGCTGCAAAGATATAGGGAGAGTGAACAGGTCATGCTTGCTCCTCTGTCTTAGTATGGTTCGGCAGCCCTTACACCACTATTGCTCTGCTGTAGCTGCTCAGAGATCAGCAGAAATAGACTTAAGCTGTTTTCACTTATGAACTCTCAGATTAATTAGGTATACAACATAGTCCGTAGTTGTCCTTTTACCACATGTAGCACACAACACAAAACTGTCTATGTTAGATACTCACTAACTGGAAATACTCCGTTTGATTAAGACGCTGGGTAGAGCATGCAGCAGACAAGAACATGGCGCGGATAACATTGCGTCAGAGAGCTGTTATAATTAATCATTCTCTCGCCGTTCCTTGAATTTGTCTGCTGATTTGGCGTCAATCCGGCCCTTATTGACAGAACTTCCTGAATCTTCATCTTAATCACCCTTCTTGTTTACTTTTGGATGTTTATGTTCTCTCATTTTTTTTGCAAGCAGCATGAAATGTCATCAACACAATCATTCTCATACTAGGATTTTTCCCACTTTTGTCTCAATCGGAGATTACACAGATTTTGTACTAGGGCGTTGGCAGGGTAAACATCATTTGATTTGACGTTTTCAAACGTACATAAAGCTCCATTGGGTCAAGTCTGTAGAATTTGAGGTGTGTTGTGGTGTGTGAAAGCGGCTTTAAAACTTTTACCTTGGTCAAGTATCAGAAATTTCTTAAAGAGGATTATGCTTTGAAAGAACAGACAAACTCATTGTCTATTGTAGAGCGTGTTGTTTACCTGGAGGTTTGTACACCTCACGGAGCAGACTTTCGCTGAGTGTCAATGGGGCTCCGTTGACCATGCTGTGGGTCCAGCTCTGACAGATCGCTTGGAGCAAAAGCGTCTGGGCCCTTGTGGCTTGGACAGTGAAGTGGGGAAGCTCAAAAATACACTCTGTGGTGGGTACTGAAGACCTTTTGCTCCTGCAAAAGAGGAACAAGAAAGACAGGGTTAGATAAAGGATAGTACATGGAGAGAAAACGAGACAGACAGAGAAAGTAAGGATATGGTGACAATAATAAATGATATAATGGAGAGTCGCACATAAGCGCCAACATACACTTAATGAAATGGACACCAGTGGAAACAAATCGTTCATGACTTCCATGAGTCCATCAGTATCACATCACAATATAAAACAGCTCATTGATAGCCTGAGTGGCCAAATAGGTAGAACTACATTTGACTAGAGCAGATTGAAGAAGTACCAAGTGCAAGCCAAGCTTTCCTTAGTTACTTGGCAAGTGGGTGCAGTTTGCCTCTTTGCCGCCGACCCTTCTCTCCCCTCCGTCACAACTGTGATGATGATTTATGTGAAGAGATGTACAGCCCAGAAACCTGACCCTAAAAAGAATCTCTACGCATTTAACATTTCATCTGTCTCCAAGAGTGTAGAGGGAGAGAGTTTGTGTGAGTGTGTGTATGACAAGCTGATGAGTTGTGCGTTCAGGGGGATGAGGTAACAGTAAAGTCGGATGGAGTCCTCCAGGCCCCTGTCTATCAGAACCTCAGTAGACCATGCTCTCATTTATCATCTAGCGTGCGCACGCACACACACGCGCACACACACACACACACGCGCACACACACACACACTTTGTTTTTCAATCCCTCCTTTCTAGTATTTGTCTCACTGTCTCCCCTGTTCACTTTATAATCACTCATTCATATCCAAACACACTTTTTGCACATCTCCAATACCACACACAAAAAACATCTTGAAACAAATCCCTGTATCAGGTCTCTGAGCTCTTTATTTAGCCAGGCCGTGAAGTCATGGTTCTTCAGTTCTTAAGATCTCATCCATGACATCGGCAGAAGGAGGGATTCCCCACCATACATACACACACACAAGCCAACCAAGGTATGGCACACAGGGCTGGAGCACTTGACTACTGATCTGTATCCTTCACATCTCTTGCTCTCTCTCCCTGTCCCTCACTCCCTCTGCATCCCAAGGAACCTCTGTTCAATGGAAAAACACCCAGGGAGCCTGAACAAAACACTGCAAAACAAGCCTGTTTGGTTCCACTCCTGTTTTCCTCTCTCTCTGTTCTGAAAGGTTCTTCAGTTGGCTTTTTGAGGACTGGCAGTGCCCCCTACCTAATACACATACATAATCTACTTTGTGTGTGTGTGTGTGTGTGTGTGTGTGTGTGTGTGTGTGTGTGTGTGTGTGTGTGTGTGTGTGTGTGTGTACGCTTGACTACATACGCTTGACTACATATTGTAATGGAAGCAAAAGGAACTGCCCTTTGAGGAGCGCTTTTGGTGAAAATAGAACTGTGAATAATTCCAGGGATGGCTGCAGCATGTCAGGAACAAGAATCACAGTTCATTTAATCACATACATCCATTTTGGTCTGGTCCCAGTTCAGAGTGTGGGATATGTCACAGGGTCTCTCCCTCCGCTCAGCAGCTCTGCAATCGTTTAACTCCTCTGCTTCCCTCCCTCTCCTTTTTTCCGTGTCTCTTTATCTTTCCCTTTATTCTGCTCCTGGGTGGTTCCGCAGGGTGACATGAGCTGATCGCTGCACACAGGCAGGCCCAGAGTTCTTAACTACCTGCTGTCTCAGAGGGGGACTACTATGAGACAGAAAGCGAGAGAGAGAGAGTTTGATAAAGAGAGATGTAAGAGTACAGGAAAACAAAGGCAGTAAAAGAGAGAAACTCCAAACCTGACAAGGTCGATGAGTTTACAATGACAGCGCACATATACATTTTGAAATCCCTAGAAACATATGGTACATTTGGCACAATGGTGAACCATGCAATGTAATGCTTCTCTATTGGAAATCACTACTGTTGCATACTATTCAGTAAGAAATCAATCAAATGTGTCTGTGTGTTCAAATGAATGCATGCATGTGTGTGTGTGTGTGTGTGTGTGTGTGTGTGTGTGTGTGTGTGTGTGTGTGTGTGTGTGTACGTGTACGTGTTCACATAGCAGATATTGCTGCTGAACAAAAGAAAGTGATGGGGACCCAGCAACAACAATGTCCCACATGCAGAGCAAATGTGCCTGCAAAGCCACTTCAATAGGAGGACTGGCAAGGGATGAAAGTTTGTTGGCTTATTCCAGTGTTTATAGCATTTCAGGGGAGCTGTCATGTGCATGTGGTCGTCTAAAACTTTAATTATGCACCTGTTTTTATTATATTCTGCCCAATTCTTTAGGAACAGCAACTTGGATCTTGGAGCTAAATGAGAAGCAGAAACTCTCATTAGGGTGTTTTAGGAATGCTGGATGTGAGGACAGCCAGACACTCATCGGATTTCATTAAGTAGCTGGCACAGACAGTGTTTCTTGCTGCAACATGGTAAACAGCTTCTGGCAAGCAGCTCTTTCACTCTTACCACAGGCTTTGAAGGAAACAAAAGTCTCCAAGAGGTAAAAATAGAAGTACTACTACTTGCCGCATCAACAGCAGTTACAAATGACTACACTAAAACATATATCTTAGAATGTGGGCAACTAACAAAATGCAATTTACTGGTTTATAACAGTATCCATATTAGAACCGACAGTCTGTAGCCTAGGGAGCAGAACTCATTAAAGCATACTTCTATATAATATAATGTATAATGTGGAGACCCACCAGAAGTGGGCCCACAACCCATTTTGAATCCTGACTCCTAATTTAAAAAATCAGGTACTTTGCTTGAACTTTAGTACCTCATTGAATAGGCTGTCTCTGACCTCACAGTAGTCCTTCAAGTCGCTGACTTTTTTATTTATCAAAACACAGAGGCCACCAGGAATATGTAAAAAGGAAATCAAAATTAGTCAGGCGCTATGAAAAATTTGGTGTTTCAATTTCAGCCAATAAAATATGCTTTACTCTGGTGTATTTCAACAACATTAGGCCTCATTTCCCGACCTGTCCTTTGTTGATGCTGTGACTGAGTGACAAAGAACTGGACCCGGACTAGGACAGGCTAGTTGGCAGAAGTCCTGACTGCTTGGCTAGGTAACTGGCTGGCACAAAGTCTTTCTGTCCAGTGTCCCTGTCAAAATCAGGAAAAACAGGGCATGGTGTTGTGCAGGGGGCGTGAGTCAGAGTCAAGAGTACCAAACCAGCTGTGGTGCTCTTTGCCTTGACTGTTTCCTCTGTATACATGCTCAAATTTAGACATAAAGCAGGGACAGCACATTATTTTTAGTCATTAGAACAGTGAGTGAAATCTAAAAGCTAATAGACTTAACAGAGGACCCTCACAAAATATGTTTTGTTAGCTCCAAATAATGACACGTTCTGCCATTACTAGCATAAGGTAACACTACCTAACTGCCTAATCTTCCACTTAAACAGCTTCTGGATAACCTTGTGCCTGTATGAAACCCGTTTCACATCATAATAGCTGTGATCCATTCAGACCATTGGTTCTCAGGCTAATCAGCTTCCTGGTCTGGCCTTACTGTGGTCACAACTATATTTAGAAAAATACAGCTGGGGCTCCAGCTAACAGGCTGCGATTGCTGGTTTACAGAGGCGAGGCCACACACAAGCACATAGTCACACTCAGACACAACCACAAAAATGCACATACCTGTACAGACACAAATAAATAAGTGGTCCAATATGCACATACGCTAACATACAAACACATATGCTGTCACACACACACACACACACACACACACACACACACACACACACACACACACACACACACACACACACACACACACACAAATAACAGCAGTGTGTGTGTGTGTGTGTGTGTGTGTGTGTGTGTGTGTGTGTGTGTGTGTGTGTGTGTGTACGCTAAGCATGTATAATAGTGACAGAATGCTTGTTCTGCAAACTGAGCAAAAGAGAACAAGAAAAATGTAATCAAACCCTGCAGAAAACACGAACAAGATCGAGGGGAAAACAGTGAGAATGGGCAAGAAAAGGGTCGAGACCGCAAACTTGCAGGTCATATGTTATTCTCCAGGTAAAATAATACCTAACATGGGGAGTCTCATTAAAAAAGCCATTTGGAAAAGCTCCAGTACAAACTCAGGAATAGCAGAACTGGTAGGTTGTTGCTTTGTACTTTTACAGACAAAAATAAAAGTAGCCTTATTAAAGACGGCTGGTTAGAGTATGTGTCTGCGTGTATATACAATTAGGTGAGTGTGTGTTGCATACATGTAGATGTCCAGTAATGTGTTGAAATCTGGATATGTTGGCATTAGTGCAGATGTTCTGACAGAGGACACTACTGAAAAAGCAAGTGTGAAGCAAAGCCTTAACTGCAGGGCCAAATGTCAGCAAACTCTCTTTTTAAAGATCACCATCTTGCCATGATTGAAGGAATATTGCCAAGAGTAATGGCAATGGTTTACACAGTGTCCCAGAATACAAGTTTGGAACCTGCGCACAGTTTCCAGTATGTTCATTTTTGTTATTACTCATATCCTGTACAGTACCAAAAATCAGTTGCCTCACTCTTTCCAAAATACAGTGACACAGACAGCTGTGGGGGCTGGGAGGTCAGCAAGACATGTGGAGCAAGGTGTCTGGTCCGTCAATGGACCACAGAGCGAGGGAGGCACACTCGCACAAACACACATTCCCTGACACAGGTGGATGATTTCGGTAATGGGAACTAAATGGGAAATTTTACATGAACTGGAACATAACACTCCAATAAACTGTTAAAAGTTCAAATGTAGTGGGCTACTCAAAGAGAGAATGTAGACTGAATCCAAGGCAGTAAAACAAACAAAAAGTCAACAAAACAGTCAATCAATTTTGACTGGCCTCACAATGTGCTACTTTCTCTTTACTTAAATGTATCTGAGTCCACAGCAACGCCAATGCAATCCATTATGCACTGACATATTTGTCTGATAGATGCAACAGATACAGCCACCGTCTTGAGACCAGCGATAAGTTATCTGAAGTTTCTACAAATCATTCACTGTCGCACCCTACCCTAATTATCAATACAAACATTCCCCCAACTTAAACAGTTAACCAAATCCTCTACCGCTATTGTTTTCCAATTTCAAGAGCTTCTTTGGAGGGAATCAGACTGAAAAATGGAGGGAAGGCAAGACAGACAGCTTGTACCTTATTTTTGTTCTTTCTTTGTTCCCTATATCTCCAAGCCAAGGTCACTGACCCCTCTTGAAAATAACCAGAGTGAGTTATGGGCTGCTCTCAAGTCCACTCTTTTATCTTGCTACAAAAGACTCACTACAGTGTCTTGCAAAGTCTCCAAATGAACATCATAAATCATGCAAGCACTTCACACTTAACAACAACACCTACCTACCCACCCACCAACTTGGGGATAGGAACATTTTACCACCTGAATGTCAATTGGGTTAAATGGCCGGCATTTGAAAAAATATAAAAATACTACCATAGAAGAACCAAGCAAGCGTGTGACAAAAAAATGGCACCTCTAACTTATTAATTGTACTGTATGTCTTTCTTTGCAGTTTCTCATAATGTTCTTTCAAGTCAGTCGTTTCATTGACTGCACATGGTCTATGTCACTGGCTTGATGGGAAATGTAACTAGAGCTGCAGCTTAGCCTCCAATCTAGAAAATTCAGCAAAAGCTATAGCTGAAGCTAAATTTTAGCAGCAGCCATAAATGACTCACAGTGATCATTACGGCTTGCCTCAAGTGTCTTTTTGAATCCAGTTGACCTCTGAAAATCTCACACAGTGAGATTACACATGACCATTTCCAAGTGACAATACACAGCTACAAATTTGCATTTCTTGTTTTGTAAAAACATCACATTAACTGGCAACCATCTTTTATTGACGTAATCTATTCTAATTAGGCTGACATCCTGTCATAGGACTTTTTACCTACAGGTATTGTAGTATCTTTCCATTGTATCTTGCACACTGTGTTTTTTTAATGTAATTAAATCTAGTCTTGTGTTGAGTTTTCACTGTGATTCCGCTGGTACAATTAGGTGATTACAATTTTATTGTATCTCTGTAATGACATCCATTCTCTAACCTCACCGAACTCTTTAAAGTCTCTAGATGATATGAGTTGAGGGAAGGACTGTATTTGTGGCCACAGCTCAGAGTTTTGTGGTTCCCCAGTGTCAAAGGTGTTCTGTGTGTGCATTTCTCAATCATCAGTCCTAAACAGCCAAAACTCTTCATAGAAAAAATAAAACACTCCACTCTCTTACACACACGGCCCTCCCCTTCCTCCCATCTGGAGCAACTCTGACCCAAAACACATACATAAGCTCTCTCTCTCTCTCTCTCTCTCTCTCTCTCTCTCTCTCTCTCTCTCTCTCTCTCTCTCTCTCTCTCTCTCTCTCTCTCTCTCTCTCTCTCTCTCTCTCTCTCTCTCTCTCTCTCTCTCTCTCTCTGGAGAGGGCTTCATTACACAGGGATTACTAAAAGAAATGTTTTAATCAAGTTGTGCAGACAGCTGCAGACCGCAAGGCGAGAAAATGGCAATGACGTGGTTAATCAGGCGTTAAAGGAAAACACATCAAGAGGCCTGTGTATGTGTGTGTATAATGGTGTGTCTGTGTGTGCATGTAGCTTCCTGCCTCTGTCCAACATGTCCAGCTGTGGAGGACATGCGGTTCCTTATAAGGACACAAAGAGATAAGAGACCTCTGTACAGAGACAACAGACCTAATATCACATTTATACTGTCACATTTTTCTGCAGACTTTTGTACGTCACGTCCTCTGAACAACAAATTCAACAGTCAATGGAAGCACCAGCTGTCCTTTATTTTGATCCAAATTAGTTGTCCTCAGTATAAGTCTCAATGCCTCTGACCTTCTTGCAGATGGCCATTGAAAATAAAAATACAGACTCCAGTAAATTTCCCTGTGCCTGGTTAAATAAAGCTATTTTTGATCATGGTTGCACCAGTGTTTCCTGTACCTCATTAAGAACTGTAGATTTTTCTTTAAGCTGTGAAAATTGGATGGGACACGCCGGAGCAGTACTGAGGCCTGGTGGGGAGGAGAGGACAGTGGAATGCACACCACAATAGATGATAATCCAGTCAGAGCTGATAATCCATCTACCCTTCCCTATTTCCCACTGTTTTCCCTCCCTCAAGGTTCAGTTCCTCAGATGAGTAATTCAGGCATTAATAGTCTTCCAGTCAACTGAAAACATCTACAGCTGCTCCTAAATTCGCTATCTTGGCTCTGGCCAATACAGCCATATACATCTCAAGGTATAGTTAAAATTCAATAGATATTCTTGGATTGCAAGACTATTGCCTCTTGAGAACATTACAGCCTATAATATACACTTCAGGGCTGAGTTAAACTCTGTGTTGATTTAAGCTACCAAATGACACTTGTAATCATAAGGGCAAGTACACAGCTTCTACAGAAAAGTGACTGTTTTGTAGCGCGTTTGAAAGTTGAATGAAAGGCATGAAAGCTTCCATCAGAACCAAGACGTCAATTACTGAGAGCACAAGCTTCATTTTTGCTGATGCCATTTCCTTAATACAGGGCTCCTCAATACGTCCATTGATCTCTGTCAGCCATGAAATCAAATAAAACTGTCTGACACCAGATGTAGCAAAGGGAAAAAAATCCTTACCACAAAGTTGGCCAAAATATTTTATAGACTGTGCCACACGAAATATGATGTTTTACCTTGCAGCTTACAATCCTTTGCACTCCTGTGCTTCAGAGTGAAAAGTGGAACAATATTACATCATATGCCATTCCAGGCTTTTAATACACACCTGTTAATACATAAAGCCTACTTGTTGCCGTGTGTGCCATACCTTCAGCTTCATCATGTGAAAACTTTTTCTTTCTGAAAACATTCCCATGTTTCTTCAAAAACAGGGAAGGGCCTAGTTCATGCATTGCCTTGTTCAACTAAATGAATTCCCTGCTGCTCTTATGGCCTCCGAACCACAACTCAAAGCTGAGCATGACCACAGCAACCACACGTTGATTTAAGGTCATTCAATTATCCTTCACCATAACAGTTCATAGTAACTTTAACCCTAACAAAACAGACCTCTCAGTTAAGTCCTTGATGAGTAATACAAGTGATTACTTCATTATAAAATCACCACAAATCAAAGTTTGGTTGAGGGGCACAATAGTTGACGCAGAAGCTGTGTGTGTGACATCATTCACAAGATCTGTGTGATAAGTTATATAAATATATACTCAGAGCACAGACATTGTCTTTCCCTATTCAGCATTCCACCCAAATCAGTTTTCATCAGCCAAAATAACTAATCTAATTCAACGTGCTAATGATACTGCCTGCCAAAAGAACTAGTAGACAAATGTTAACAGCCACAGTCAATGTTCTCACCTTCATATACATTTGCTAAATTTGATCTCTATTGCTTACTACTGAAGAACACAGAACGCATTTGTCCTCTTGTTCTTGGCTGTGCTTTAAGACATAGACCAGGAGCAGCTTGCTATGACTAACTATGAACAGGAGTAATGAGGCATTACAATCACACCAGAAGCCTCATGCCTCAGATGCCTCAAGCAGCCTTTATAAATTACAACATGAGCTAATCTAGAGTCTAGACTACTGCTCCAGACATAGTAATAGACTTCTCAACTTCACATAAAACAATCCTACAGGTAGTGCTAAAAGCTGAACTAGCCATTAACAATGTAATAGAGTTAGATCAATAATTAGATATCAAGGGAGAACCAACATGCTTCTATATTCAGAAACATTTGGAAGGTAAGTCAGCTTTTTGTGGCATGCACCTGTAATGCCACATGCTTTAAGAAATGATCCCCTCAGAAATAGCTGAGCAAGGAACAGGGGCTGCTAAAAATGCCACATAAAAGCTGGCATGGGGCTGAATTATGACCTGCAATGCGACGAGCCACACTAGGCTGCTGCTGGTTTGTTGGTTGGTTGGTCGGTGAGCCCCGGCCTTGGCCTGCCTCCATATACTGCTGCTGTCAGGTGGCCCTGCATAAGTAATATTATATGGTGTGAGCGTAAGTGGGTGCGTGTATGTGTGTGTCTGAGTGAGTGAGAGAGTGAGGTTAGGTTTTGGGGAGAACGACGCAGGTGGCACTTCTAACATCCCCTCCCTACTGCCACCTCCCTTCCTCTCCATTTTTTTTTTTTTTCTTTTGCAAGGACCGATTTTATCTGGGATAACAGGTTTAACAGCCAGACCAATTGAGACTCTCTGTAGAGTCCCTGTGAAGTAGGCGGCCACATACATTGCCTTTCATTAGGGATAAGTACAGCCTGATGCCTCTCAGCTGCACTTTAATTCACTGAGAGTGAAAGTTCATTTCAGAGGATTTGGGCTTTTTACTTACAAAATGACTGCCCAGTTAGTACATGGTAGCGTACCAAGAGCACAGATTGACTTCAATACTCTTCAAAAGCAATCTTGGTTTACTATCACTACTCCCTTGCAGTGTTATTTTATTTTAGTAAAAACTTACACAGTTACACTGAACAACAATTTAAAATGTTCTTTATGATTTATTCATGTTTAATCAAATAAATAAGATTACTAAAAAGGTTATTTTTTTAATTACAAAAATTTGTATACACTTTTTTTTACTAATAATATCGGAGACAATATAGCGGATTCAATTTTTGTCTTCAGACATCAGCGTCAATGATTCATTTATATTAATATACAGATGAGGTTATTAATAAATAACATTCAAAACGTTATAACGTTAGTTGAATACAGCAATAACCGTAATATACAATTGCAATTATAAAGTCTGATATTTTTACAAAAATAGTGTTATGTGAGTTATAATTCTGGTGGTTTTTAGCCAAGCTAGCTGCATAGCTCTAGAGATAGCAATGTCCGTCCGTCCAGGACTTTGGGGCAGACTGAAATATCTAAACAACTATAAAAGGGATTGCCAAAAAATTTAATACAGACATTCATGATCTGTGAGGGTAAATCCAGGTCCCAAGTAGATGATGCCCTCTGGCAGAACAATTGTTTTACCCATAGACTTACATGGCGTGAGAGGTGTCTGTAAATCAGTGGATACATTTTTTTAGTGTCACAAACCCCCGCAAAATGACTTGTTTTACTATCAGATTTTGATCTATTTGGTCTGATAACCTTTACTTTTTCTCTGACGTTCCTCTTAATCTAGTTTTCACCCAAAGGAGCAAAAAATATTTTGCGCACAAAATGGAAAATAGAAGGAGTTCTCTGCATGCATCACATGGCTGCAAATGCTCGCTATTGACTGTGTACAATATACTGTAGCTACAAAACCGTAATATGATTATCAAAATTGGTAAGGCTCCTTTTAGTATGCATCTTCAGTGGCCAGGTTGACTCAGAATTGATTCAGAGCAGGCGCACATGTACTGAGAAGTTTATGCCTCGACACAGAGGTCCAGGGTTTGAATCCAACCTGTGACAAGTTCCTGCATGTTTTCCCCCTCTCTCTCACCTAGCTGTCCTGTCAAAAATTAAAAGTGGAAAAGCCCAAAAAATAATCTTTGGTATGCATCTTCAGGTGATCGGAGTTAATGATGCTGTTTTTAAAGAAACCTTATCTCAGTGTCTCAAATGGCACCTTCTGTATGAATGTACCTCCACACCACAACCTAGATCTAGTGACAGTGATCAAGTGGACCTAAGCTTACTGTTTAACAACAGCTAACACTATTTGTAGTTATATATTAGCCATTGTGATGCTGAGACACAATGTTGCAGAGTGTCAGCCTAGAGAAAATACTTTAATATAGTTGTTCCAACCACATAACACATTTTAGTTGGTTATGAAGTTTCCAACCTCTAAAGTGTATTCCCACATCTCCATACAGACACAACATGGCCAGAAAGTTAAAACACTACAACTGAGCTGAGGTGCCCTTACAAGGGCATTTAAGGAAATTCTGGTAAAGACGGTTGTACCAGCCAAAATAGACCTCTCTAACCTGGAAATCTATTGCTCACTTTTAACAGACTAAGAAGAGATTGTTGTCAGGGGAGTATATTAACAATGTATTGGTTTGACTGCTCCCTTATCAGGTGATCTTTTCATTTCTTAAAAAAATACAATAAGGAGAACCACAAGGTCAAAATCTGCAATTGCTCTGCAGCAATTACACTTCTTTAAAATTTCAGCTTACTTAAAAACTGAGGAAACAAAGACATTTCAGTCTAATTGGATACATCCAAGGTCTCAAACACATTACCAAATGCCTAATAAAAGCCAAGGCTGGCAGGGATAAGATTTCAAGACAATGTACTTTTCCCAGTGCTGCCCACTGTGAGAAGCTGGAGCCTTTGTGGTGAGACTGAATGAAACATGAGCTACGCTATGCACTGCGGGCCAACTCATCAGGAGATGTGCTGGGCCTTCACAGACGCCCAGCGCCTCTTCAAATCCCCCATGATCACCTGGCAGTCATATGTGCTTGCTTAAGCATGAGCTGGCTGCACACTGACAAACATTTTTGTGTGTACATGCAAGTGTAAGAGCTACCTTTTACATTGAAAGTTTATCTCAGCGCACTAAGGTCTCATGCTTCCCTTTCCTTAAAACTTCAAAGCTTGTACAGTTGTGCTTAGTGCCTGCCCAGAGAACTGAACATCTTGGAAAAGGGTATTTTTTAAGTTACATAAGTGCTGAGGAGCAGTCCCAAAACATACATCAATACAGCCAATTAAATGCTACCACCTGGTGGAGTGCATCTTTTGGCATCCTCGCTGACTCAATGTGTCTTTCCAACCAAGTAGTTACGTAATTATAGGACCAGTTCACTTCTAAACAGTTCTACTAACTACTCTCCCCCAAAACCGTTTTTTTTTAGGAACTGACCTTTTGTTACTATAACACAGCCATCTAACCACCACTATGCGGTAAAATACTCTACCCTGAAGTAGGAGCTGAAAGAGTTAGAGGAACTGTAGCCAGAGGGACCCCAAAAAATCCTCAAATTTTAGCAACAGTTGGAATTCGAGAAAAAAAGATTCTAGGAACTTTATGTTATAAAAACTGCAAACATCCTTCCGGTTGTAAAGCGGCTAATCTTGGCCTCAGCTTTCACCTTTAGGAAAGGAACTTTCTGATTGTACGTTGGTTAGACAACTAAGCAAACTCGTGGCAGTTAACTTCAGTAGAGAAATAGGAAAGAATACAATGTATTACTATTCACATATTACCATTTCTGGTTATCATCCAGCACTCACTATTTCTCTTTTCTGTGTCTTCTAACTACTGTCTCCACTTCTCCATCAAACCTGCTCATTGTCATTCCTCTAGGAGCAAACTGTCAGGTTGTGTTAATTGGATTTTGACTGAAGCGACAAACAGGTTAGGAAGCAAGACAGGCATACCTCCCCGCTTAGACAGAAAGGGTCAAATATAAGTCACTTGATATATGGCAGGTTCAGAACTCATAACCTTGCACAATACACCTAGTCCCATTATCATCTACAGGAAAGAGACTGACAGTGAAACAAATAGGAAACTGTTAAAAAATGCGAGAAGTGCTTCAAACCTGTCCAAGTGCTGGAAACATCAAGCTGAATTTAAACTAAGTATGAGGAAAATGAGATGAAGTGGAAACAATCCTGTTAAGGGCAGTAGAATTACTTTGGTATTACGTGTTCACTTATTTCGAGACATGATCGCAATGCTATCACGTAGTCTAGATAGACCAATAGATGTTCTATTCAAATCATATGAAGATAAGGACGTCTGGTGCATAAACTGTTTCTGGATATGTACATACTGTATTCATCAAAGGCTTGCTTAAAACAAAGAATAACAGAGCACTTCCTTAACGTGTCAAGGAGACTCTGAGAAGTTGTCAGTGTTATTTCTGAGGGCTGGTCCTGGCTGAAATAAAAGCCATGGGAGGGCATTGATCTGGAAGGCTCTCTGGAGATGAGAAACATCTAGTGATTGTCAGAAAGAAAAATAACATCCTTTTGACATCTGAATTCACTATTTGAGGCAGGCAGGGCAGAAACAAGGGGAGGCTGGAGATCAAACAAGCAGCTAACAGTCTGTTATTGGGAGCAGAGAGCACAGGGAATCAGGTTCTATCCACATACACACCACTGAATGAGGGCCTTGTGGTTCCCTATGTGGCCAGCTAACCACTGTACAGTAGATACAATGTTTGCCTGGAGAAGAAGTCAGGAAAAGTCAAAACCATCTGCAGGTCTTTGACATGTTTAAATCTAAACTAATGGGGGGAAATCGATTCCCAAGCTAGTGCTTTCGCACAGGTTTCCTGCTTTGAAAGGCACTTTGACTGCAAGGTGTGAGAGAGAGGGCACAGGGTGTGTGTGTGTTGGTGTGTGCCTCTGTGTGTGTGTGTGTGTGTGTGTGTGTGTGTGTGTGTGTGTGTGTGTGTGTGTGTGTGTGTGTGTGTGTGTGTGTGTGTGTGTGTGTGTGTGTGTGTGTGTGTGTGTGTGCGTGTGTGTGTGTGTGAGAGAGATGACAAGCAAAGTAGCTTTTACTCAGTGATCAGATAGTCCACCTCATAGTGATTGTGAGAAATATTTTTCCAACAAATCTCTGCATTTCAAAGACTGATATATTCATTCATTTGTTGCTTTATCAACCAGATGTTCTAGAAAGTCTGCTGAGGGCAGATGGAAGACAAGACATAAGCTACTCATTCATTCTTTACAGGGCCCTACTTAGATAACAAATGACCACAAGAAGGTCATTTTAAACATACATTGACTCATTTACATACATAACATTCTGTACAAAGTTCATGAAAAGTAAAGCCCATGATATTACACACCACACACACACACACACACACATTTTGCACACCTGCATTGACACAATTCATCTTCTAAAATGCTTCCTTTTTCACTTTCTCCCCTTCATCCATCCTTCCCTTTATACTCCCAAGCTTGTGTCTCATTCCTCCTCCATTTACACTGTTCCCATCATCCTTTCTTCCTCTCTACTCATCTTCCACCTTCTTGTCTACTCTCCTCCTTCTTTTGTCCTCTTTTTTTTTTTACTCATTACGTCCTCAATTGTCTGTCTACAATCTCCAGACTGAGGTGCTTATAAGTTCCTCTCCTTTTCCATTTTCCTGTGTTCCCTTCCACTCTCTGTGTATTTTGATATATTCAATACTTCAAGACGAAAGATTCATTTCTTGTTCATCTTTTTTCAAATATATCATTTGTCCAACCTCCAAACATTGAACATTATTTCCCTACTTTTCCTTCTTGTCCTCTCTTCAACTCTTACCCTCTCTGGGGGACATCCCCAATGAGTCATCCTCTGTCTGGTACAAGGAGAGGGATATAGCAATATGTTTTTTCATCTCTATAGACAACGTTGTCTTATTTTCCTCTCCTTGGGTTTCAAACCATCTGAGAAATTGTTGCAGTTGTTACCCGATGACTCCGTTTTTCTGTTTTCCCCACCGACCGCTAAAGAAATGGCTCATCCATCACTTTAAATACCCTCTGATGCACTGCCCGCAAAAGGCTGCAATACTCTACATGAAGTACAATACATGGGGCTACCACCACACACTGTATACAGACAAGCCAAGCATGCATATAAACACATCCAAGGATGCATACAGGCGGGAAGTTAACACTTCAACCTTTCCTAAATCAGAAAAAAACATGTCACGTACGTTACGCCTCCCTCGCTTTGGTATGCATTTTTACAGGGTTAAATTGATGGGTGATTATTACCTAAAAGGCCATCTACAGGTGCTTGTAGAATGTAAAACAGTTACAGTTGCCTAAGTCCCTTTAGCCATTAAACAATGGCAAGTACATTACATATGCAGTGTCTACTTCAAGGAATGTGTTGACTTTCGAATTACCTTGTGCTGCCAGTAATAACCTCAATCAATATATATTGTTCAACACCACACCTGGATGGAAATAGGTCCAGTGAAATCATTCAGGATGTCCAAACCAAATAATATGCAATGACAAATTGTGCTGTGACTGATTTGTCTATATATTGTGCATTGGGGTTTAAGTGATCTGCCTAGATATAACGAGGGACAAATAGGTGGGTATGCTGTTGTTTCCCTTCAAGATGTCTATGTTTTCCCCACACATTTACCTTTAAATCCAATAGTACGATAGAATACATCTGCTAATTTATGTTCACATGAGGAACTCTACCTGCTACTCTGCTCATTCAAATTTCCATCCATATTATAAGTGCTCACCAGTATGCAGGCATCTGAATTAGCTTCCCATAGAGTGCAGTGCTGAAGGAAGGGATGATGGGGATGAGAGGCAGGAATCCCCCTGTACTGTCCTGGCATGTCAAGCCTGCCTGGAACCCAAATACCTGGAAAGGAAAGGAAGATTGTATGAGAGAAGGTTTGGAGGAAGAGAGGGGAATGAGAAGACAAGGGAGAAAAAAACATGGACATGGAAATGCCTATTCAGCAATGAATAGATCAAACCATTTACTAGATTCTTAGATAAAAACAAATGGAGTTGTTGGTGTTCTCTCATCTAAACCCCTTATGAACTGTTTTGACTCTTCAGCAGACCTGTCGCAGCCCAAACCTGTGCTCTTACAGGCACTGGCTCTTAAAGACACAGAAGAAAGACAAAAATCATCTGATTTCAGTCTAGGAGGCACTGTTAAAATATCTTTACTTTGAACCATAAAAAAAAAAAAAAAACATTCACATACGATCGTACAGTACAATGTAGTGAAATCCAATCTCTGCGTTTAACCCATTCTAGTAAGCAGCTACATAGCATTGACTGAGGAGCAACTCAGCAAGATCAGTGTCTGCACAGCTGTTAACTAACAAACGTACAGGCTAAACTGAAGTTTTCAGAATAACTTTGAGTTTCTCTATTCAGTGTACATACATACAGTAATAGAGTAGGAAGAGCAACACTAAGTAACACTCTTGCTTGCACTAAATTAACAGCGCAGACACAACACTCTACGGACCAGATTGATAAGATCCAGATCATAATCACGGCAGGATGCCACTGTTAAGTAACATTAATGTATTTTTCAGATAGACATTTTTAGTAGGGTTGGGTACCAACCGAATTACGTTGGTACTACCGAGGACTGATTCACATTAATTCAAACGGTGCCAAATAGTTAAGTCACAGTGAATCACAGCAATTCAGGTAAAGCGATTGCAAGTGATGGTTACAGTTTTCAAAACTTCACACACACAGCATTTGCTGCAATATAATATAATGGAAGGCCTAAAGTGGCCGCGGTGCGGTTACACTTCCTCTGACAGACAGGCACAGCAGTGTTTTCTATGCCCTGGTGGGAGACTGACAGGCTGGAGGTTGTACTGTAGGGCAAGGCAACTTTATTTCTATGGCACATTTTAGCAACAATGCGATTCAAAGTGCTTCACATAAAACATTTAAGAACAGTTAAACAGAGAAAGAAAATAACAACAGGCTAAAATAGAATAAGATACAAATAAATAATAAAAGGACAGCAGGCTGAATGAAGGACATCAGGGCCGAATTTCCAGAGGCAATAGACTAAATAATTTCCAAAATTGCAAAGACCCATCACGTCACTCAAAGGCTCTGCACATCCCCACACAATTCCTCTGGCTCATGAGGCCGAAAATGAGGGGCATTCAACGGAATTTCCAGCTGCACCTGAACAATCCCGGAAATGAAACGTTGATATAGACTATCAGACACATAATGTACTGCAAACTCAATGTTTACATTCTGTTGACATTGAACATGGTGGATCAAGTCCCGTTTAATATCTGAGCCAGTGGATGATGGCTGGGCCAGCTGTTCCACATGCAGCTGCTGTATATGTGTATGACAGGATTCATTCAATTGCTGCTAGCGAATGTCTACCAAACTACTTTACAGACATGACTTTGAATGAAACTAAAATGATAATTAAATTATAATAGGACAACTGGCCGATGGATGGACAATTAGACACCAGAGTAGTACTGTATATAAGTTGAATAGTATGATTGCCAGATATAGATTTAGACATTATAAAAGTCCCACTTTGAAATGCAAGCTTGGGGCTATGTAGCCACAGACTAATTCAGTACAACTTCATCAGGGAGAACAGATTTAAAATTCTGTTTCAGCAGCCCGAAGCGACTAGTTTTTCAAAAAGCTAGTCTTCATACGTTTTCATTTATGATCGGTCTGTTTACTTCTGTGGCCTTCTTGTTGAGCAAGGCTGACTTTTAGTTCTGGTCTATAACCATGGAAAAATGAGACAATGGCTAACCGCTACCCTCAAGACAGACACCTTAGCTTTGTCAGCCAGTGTCAATAAAACACAGATTAAGATAAGCCTTAGTTTATACCCATTTCAAATCACTTCCTGAAGTGGGTGAATTGCGGCCTGCATGACCTCCACCCTGTCATGATCCTCCTGCCAAAATCCAGAGGCGGAATTAGTACCTTGCCAGATACAGCTGCTGATTGGTCAGAAGGATCCTTGGCCACTGACCAGTTGACTGTTAACCCTGCAGTGACCCTGTGATAAGGACTACCAGCATGATGTCCGGCAAACATCCTGCCTTAAAAAAACATAGCAGGCCATACCAGGCCAGACTGGGCCACCCCAGATTACTACAGAACTGTTATCCAGGCTTCCAGAAAAGTGGATAAGCTGAATTTGCTAAAGCCTCCACAGTTCTATATGTACTCTATGGGGCATTCGGTGCTGCAGGTAACTATAAATACAAAGGGCTAAAAACCTCTTTATTTCTAGTTTATTTGTAGGTCAATTTGTTTTACAATAATAAAAAAAATAATAATGAATTGTATCTATTGAGCTTTAAACTAAAAACTATACAATCATCACAGAATCAGGTGAATGTCATAGCTACAAGCTTGTAGCCACCTATCAATTTGGAAGATGAAAAGCATGAGGTAGACCAGAGTTGGACTGGTGCTCATCAGAAAGCTCAGTGCTTAGATTTTTATGACCAGGTGAAAAGGGGTCATATTTTAGAGTGGAGTTAAGACGGCCACACCATTGACATCCTAAATTTGGGCTAAAGTGCATGGAAGCTGAATTGTACAAATTAGTATGTTATGTTATATTTTGTGTCAACTCGAAACATGGAATTAAATGTAAAATAAAATAAATTAAATAGAAATGTAAAAGATACAAACCTGTGCTAATCAAAAATGGCAAAAGACAGGAAATAAAAATGTGCTTGAGTCAAATTAATTTTCCGTATGAATGAGTGTATGGTTTTTCATCCACTCCTCCATAACTTTTGCACTGTGCATTATCAAATATATAAGATAGAATAATAGAAGAAGGTATACTTTATTGATCCCTTTTTTTTCCTTAACAGCACAGAACGTTAGAGAATCAAATCAGCAAATGCAAAACTAAGCCGAGATGTGCAAGGTTAAACCACGATCTAGAATGCCTAAGTAAAGGTTAATTTGACTTTATATGTAGCAGCCCTCTAGAAACAACTCTTTGAGTTGATTCTAATTATTATTAAATGCACATCAAATGCGTTGTTTGCAATAGGTCCCTTTTTTATTTATATCTTCAGAAAAAGAAAGCGGGGGTTTAACATGGTTGTGCTCACCTTGAGGTAGAGGTGTGCATAGCAATGATGTAGCAGGTTGTCGGAAGGCTGGCTGACAGTGCTGACAGTGCTGACCAACTCTGGAGCATACATGGGCACTGAGTGTTCAACATTCACCCTTTCCAGGTGAAACTGCACAGAAGGTAGAGGGCGCACCGGCTGAAAAACTGGCATGTTGACTGGCCCCGGTGCAGTCTGGGAGATTGACGACATGCAAGGGATTAAAAGGGAGAATACATATCACACGTATTTCTCTGGTTGCAGTCTAAAGTCTTCCTTGTATACGGTCTCTCTAGGCCAAAGTTCTTTAAATTGAATTAAATCTAAATGTGAGACATAAAGGGTGTGTGCTTCTTATAATGATGGGTATTTTGGGAGGATTTGATGTTTGAATTGTATCTTTTTACTATGGACCTACGGAAGGAAATAGTCAAAATACAAGATTCCCCCCATCACCACAAGACTGCAGAATGTTGTTATCATATTTTATTATTATTATAACCCTTGAAGGTGCAGTAAGAACTTAATCTAACTAGCTTTCCTCCAAAAGGTATCTTGGCATTCAATGTTTGTCAAAATCCAAACTACCTATCGATTTGGTAACTGTTCTAATACGTGAATAGAAGGTTCCATGTCAGTAGTTGCAGTGTGTACTGTACAATGATTTTGGCAAAGTTGCCAAAAGTTTCATCCTGGGGTCATATTACTCTCTATCACTCTTCCTTCATTATGGTTTTGTAAACTATATTTTAACACCTTATTTTACCACTGACAAATTAATGACTCAATTCTCAACAAAGGTAAGGACTAGGAAATAAGGGTGTTATCTAGAAGAATGCATGTCTGTGTGCACTACCTTGCATCCCATGATGACAGGCATTAATGTGTGAAGGAGGTTGAACTCTGCCATGGAGACAGTCACTGAGACTTGTAGCATAGTGAGACAAGTGAGTCTGGTTGGGATGAATTCCTCTAAGCTGCATATTTCTTCTGGAGTAGCTGAACCTTGTCTCTCGTCAACCACTTCTACAGAGACAATGACACAACAACAAAGAAACACGTTAGTTTTGGAACAAATACCGTAACATATTGCACAGGTGTAGTAAAGGGTGCTGTGTTAGATTCAACATATGACAAAAACAATGCAATTTCTTACAATTAAAACAGATTTTCCTTTGTTTTAAAAGTAGACAGTAAATCTAACTATGGGTATGCAACCTGTGGTGGATTTTTTGAAATAAAGTGAGGGAGTAGGAAAGGCCAAAGAGATCTGATGACTAAATATCACATTACAGAGAAAGAGGTTAGCTGTAAAGCACACCAATTCTTTTGAGTGGGCGCCTCTCCTCTACGCACGCCTGCAGCAGTAAAACAATAAAAAAAGTAAAACAAGTATTTTCCAACAAAAACCACCACCTCATTCAATAAATAAAATAAACATGCACTAAAAAAGTACTGGCATCTCCAAGCGATATTAATTACAGTGGCTGTTTCCCAGTAGCTTTGTTTTTGAACTCTCTCATAAAACCACTCATTCAATCAATAACCAGAAACATCCGGCAAGGCAGAAAATGAAGTGAACCAAATCAACATGGAATAGAGGCTAGCAAGGTCAGCAGTCACCAAAGTAAGGAGTGACCAGAGCACTGAACCACTAAACTGTGTCCAGGGCCTGAGTTGGACCAAAACCTTTTTGAATGCTTTGTTACTGAATGGCCTTGGCTCTGGTCCCAGGACATGGGCTTGTTTCAGTTCAGTAAAGGTTCTGTTGGGCTACATTCCCAACTCCAAGGTGGGCTCGGAACCTGATCCCAAAGTTGTTTTGCTCTTTGGCCAACCGCCACAGCCCGCATCAGGTTTATCTGGCAATGCCATGTCCAATCTAATCATCATGCCAGGGCTCGAGTCAATATCCACCGTCAACATTCAAATTGCAAAAGACATGCAGCTCACATGGTACACAGAGGCACGATTACACACACTAAAACACTTTCTATTTAAAAACACACAGAAAAGGCGAAAATATGATTAAAAAAAGAACAAGTTTGCAGTGCACGGCACGCCAACATACAACCCCTGACACACACAAACTACTACTGTCACGCCCTGTCTTTTCCTCTCCTATTTAACAGATCCAGCTCTAAAAGTCTTTTTACTTTGTTCCTTCTATTGGTCTTAGGCAATATATTAAAAAACACCATTCACACTGTAAGTCATGTGCAACCTCTTGCTCTACATAGTGCAAAATCTTAACACACAGAAACCAGCCAATTTGGGCTCCATTTACAGCTAGTTTTGGGGAGGAAAGTGATTCTTCCTGAGCTCTTGGCAACAAGTGAATGTGGAGGAGCAGAGAAAAAGAGGACAGGATGAGTAGAAAGATTGAAATGTCTTTGACCTCCTGACTTCTACTTCTCGAGAGGAGAAGAGAGCTTGATTCAGGAAAATAGATAAGGCATGTGTTATTTTATCACTCCATCTGTAATAGCTACCTTGGTGAAAAATGCTTCCTACTCTCAATTTCCGGATCCCCCCTCCCCCCCCATCCAGGGGTCTAACTACACTGACCCTTCTCCAGAAAATGCCACAGAGCACAGACACTTATAGAAACAGGAAGGAACACACAGACCTAACCAGTTGTGTAGTAATTACTCATCATCTATTATCTATTGCAGATGCTGAAATACCCGAAACCTACGGATGTTATCGTTTCGCAAAAATGAGAGTTATTGCTACAGATATTACACAAAGACACACATTCCATGTTCTTTCACAACATCACAGGGATGATCTCATCAATAGCTGTGCAGGGACAATCACTAACAAAAGGTGTTTGGCTTATCCTCCCTCATGTGGTCCAACTTTCATGTACAGCTGTGTGTTGAAAGATGGGTTGTGCAAGGAAATAACAATGTGATGAAGATACTGTAAAGTGCAAACTGTTGTGATTTCTGATTATTGGCAGAATAGAATAGACTAGAATAGAACAGAGTAGAAGAGAAAACAGAGACGGTGTTGGAACAAGTTTAGGGTTAAGGGTAGGGAGTACAGTGGATTATTAGCTGACTATTAGCTGTTAAAGCCAGCCCAGTAAAACAGATGGAGCAACTGTTAGCATCTGATGTCTAACCTTGCTGTTGTTTGCAGTAAGGTTCATACTCGTGGTCCATGGCACAGGTGACCATCTTGAGGATGCGGTGGACAGCACTGCTATGTAGCCTGACGTCCAGAGGTCCCACCACCAGCCTCTTGATTGATGTCTCTTGAACAGCGGGCACTACCTCCTCCATACTCACCACCGAAAATTCCTGAGGGCCTACAAACAGAAACAAACATGCATAATATATACATAGTATGTTGTACTAGCTGTCAGGAAATGTAACAAATTTTTCAAAAGTCAAATCTGAAAAGTTTAAGTACAGTAGACATGTCACCTTCTATATTTAATGTACAGAGTGGTGTGTTTTTGATATAAATAGTTAAGGAAGCAACATTTTTCCCCATATCCCATTCCTTAATGATGTACAATAATAGAATATCCTCATCTGTTGGACAAAAACACCACAAAGATGGCAGTGGTGTAATGCAGCAGCACGGCGCCGCTCACATAGCCGTGACCCACTGGAATGATGAATATTCCAAATGTCCACTTCTCTCACACAGCTGTCCCTTCATTCATCGTAGGCCCCTGTTCCAGAGGTCCACTTTAAAGACTGAGCTCCCCGGCAATAAAAAGGGAGAAATTAAAATTAAACGAAAGCGGTAGATGAATGGCAGGGAGGGAGGAAGAGGACAAAGGGTCACAACTTTCTTTATTCCCATTACATTCCACCACTGCACTGAACATTCTTACATCTCAGAGAGTCAATGCTATGAATTTAACTTTTTTTTAGCTGAATGGGTTGGGGGATGGGATGAAACTTCCACTGAAGTCTGGGGATTTATAAAGGGCAATGCCACTTCCCCTTCCCTTCTCAGTGAGATTTGGCTGCATTGGATTAGGCCTAATATCAACCATATGGCTGCAGTTAGAATGGTCAGTGGAATGATGAGAAGGCTGAAATTAGGCGGGATTTAGACAATTTAAAAGTGTCTCCATTTCCCAAGATTTAAAAAACGTTTTTAATCTGCTGCGTTACACTAATGTGAAGTCAATAGTGAGTGTGACCCGGGTCGGTTAGTATTTCGGTTGACTCAGAGTTTTGTTAGTCCCATGGCAATGGAAACTAATTTGTTTGGTTGACACTGGATCTGGTCCACGTCCGAGAAGAAGAGAAACACTGACAGAAGAGAAGCATTCCAATTGGCAAGGGTAACCACAGCCGTCCCGCAGGAAAAGAGATTGACACTTATCCTGCTGTCAGAAAGGACTTTGACAGCTCAGGATGACGGTATCAATGTTTTTTTTTAATTTAGATTATTATCTGTAGCTGACAGCAAGAGGAAACAACAGCCTAGTCAGAAAGAGGGTGAGGAAGAGACAAGTAAAATGAAAGAGGAAAAGCGGAAGGCAAGTGGAACACCTTGGTGACATTGACTTTTAATAAATCAAATGATCTGAAGTCATTAAATTAAATCAAATTAGTTCAACCAGAGCTTTATTTCTTCTGCCATTCAAACAAGTCAACTGTGCACTCATACATTTCTGCCTTAGTTAATCATCACTGTAACTTCATCATAATTTCCACTCAATGAAGCATGATCACCGAACACCATATTTGCATTGCATTCAGCGACACATGGACCTTAAAGCTATCCTATTATATTTGTTGCCATTAGACACAGTAAGGTGTTGCACTTCATCTAGATTTAATCCGATTTTTTTTCTGTTAGAGGTTTTGGGGGTTTGTTTAATCTTAGAACTTGAGAATGTCAGTCAGGTGTCACATACAGCTTCCCAGCAGCATTGGAATAAAATGCTCAACAATCACACACTAAAGCACAGAGATATTTGTGGGCCAAATAAAACATTTCAAATTGAAGGGAGAATGCTTTATCTCTTAATGGAAACTTCAGATCTTTCAGACTTGAATAAACATTCTCGAGTGCTGCAGCTAAGGAATGAGAAATCCTGTCTGTCTTAAGGCTTCTGCCAGGAAGAGTGACACCTAATTAGCCAAGAGAGCCTATTCACTTTCTCAAGCGCTTACAGGTAAAGAGACGGGGGAAACAGTGTTTCAACAAGCAGCAGGGAGAAAGAAACTCAAATACGTGTCAGCGCAGACTAAACACTTCTGACAGTTGCCCTACAGGTAAGTTTGGGGTGAGAGCGAGGACAGGAAGGGTCAAGGACCAGGTGGCTGTGACTCAAACAAGACAAGCTCTTTCTTAAAGTCTCTAGGGGGTTTGTTTGAAAGAGAGGAGAGAGAGAGAGAGACAGAGATGAAAAACAGAGTATGACCGAAAGAGAGAACAAGACAGAAAAAAAGAGAACATGACAGATGAAGAAAAAGAGAGAAGAGGTGAGCAAACAAGCTCTGAGAGGAGGAATGAGTTAGACAATACCTTTGCCGCTGCTGTTCTCCATTGTGTAGAGATAATCCATGTAGAAAGCACCAAAGCGCTGCATGCCTGCTATCTCCGTATAGGTCTCCTGTTAAACAAAAGTAGAGTTAGGTAAACACGGCAGTAAGGGAGCAAATAACCTGATAGCATTTGGCAGTGACTGGGGTCACGGTGGATATGGCAAAGGGGGTCAAATCAGAGATAAAATAAAAAATCAAAAGAGTAATTGAGGAGTTGATCTGCTGTTTTACTGGCCAACAATATCACTAATTTTCTGAACTATTTCCTAAGACTTGAAATGAAAGGAGATACCTGTAGCTGTAGGAGCCACATGATTGTATGTTGTTTATTGTCTCATCTATGTTGTTTGTGATTATTGTGTTGTGCACTGATATTGTAGGTGGTGGGCGTTTTCATGGCGGTTTGAGCAGAAGTCATATGTTTGTCTGCTTTACCTGTTCTCCTGGGTTCTTTTTGGCTTTGACAGAGAGGGGGTGAGCCTGGGAGTGAACACTTTCTGTTGACCGCAGAACGCCGCGTTAATACAATTATTTCTACTGACCAAGTAACAATTACATTTGGTAACTGCAGTTCTAAGTGTATTTTATGTGGGGAAAAAGAGGAAAAATAAAACCACAATCTGGATGCACAGTGTGCATCTCTCAGTATTTAGTCTTTCACGGCAGCACTTTTTTGGACAGCTTACAGCCAGAATATCTACTAAAAAAATAGGACTTTTTCATGAACAACCAAAACTGTCTGACTGGAATTATTGCCATTAGTTTCAATATAAATAATTGGGAAATGTTATTTTGAAATAGTTATTAAAATAGCAGGATGCAGCTTATGAATGCATACATGATATGTAGAATGTACCTGTAAGCAATATGTATTAATTTGGAGAATAATATGATTGTAAAAGCCCTTGGTAACTGTCAGTTACCCAACAACAAAAAAGTGCATAACTTTCATTACACCTTACATACACCTTAACTTAGGGTTGTACAATAGAGCATCCAGAGGAAAGTGCAACTAACACAGCAGGAACATACAATCTCCACAAAATAAAACCCCAGCTGGTCAGGCTTGCGTTTGAACCCAGGAGACACTAACCACTAAAGCACTGTGCCGACCCCACTTAGTTATTTATGATCATTATTAACAAATAAAACTTGCTTGTCTGATTTTTGTCTTATTTCTATCTACCACAGTGTATTGTTTTACCATAACTAGTCATCATTTATTAGTCTGCAGGTTAAGAGCTATTAACCCTGTCGTAGACAATATTTGAAAGTTATATTTTCACTGCACATCAAACCACTGGTAAACAGAGACAATGAGTGAGCAAGCAAGAAACAGAGAGCAAATGAGAAAGGCCCCTCTCACACACACACATTTAACACCCCAACCCCAGACTTACTCACTAGTTCTCTAAACAGAGATTTCAATAGAGCCTTATCAGTCAAGCAGGTTAATGAGTAATATTTATTAGGGGAGCTCTAATGGCTCTGGCATGCTTTTAAATCAAAGCCATTGGCTGGTTTCAAAACGGCTAATGAATTAACACAAAGACCTTTGACTCTTTTAGACTTTCAAGTATGGACAGATGGATGGTTGGATGTCCAAACAATTGCTTCATTGAGGGTCATGAACATTTCTGAGCAGAGTCAACACTAGAGCTGTGATGGCTGATGAAGGGAGCTGAGAGTTATCAGGAATAATGGCTTTAACACTACTGCTGCTTAGATAGTGAGAACATTCCTCTACTGCAGCCAGCAGCTGTGTGACTGACAGAAATAATCTAAGTGGCAGTGATTTAAATCAAAATCATTTATTTAAAAGAGGAATTACTGAGAGTCGATAAGGACAAAATATTGTATTAACTTAGTAACACCAAATATAAGAATAGAATTCTTCTGCACAGTAGTATTGGGAATAGGGACTTGTAGAAGTTGAGAATCTATCTAATTATTTTATGTGACCTTGTGATTAGTGGCATCCAGGATGAACTCAGCCCTGACTCCGTTGTTCTCTGGACTGCGGTAGTCAAAGAGAGAGTTGGTAAGGTAGGTCATTCCTTTACTACTCAGGCTTTCCCCACAACTGAAGAACACTGCATCCTGCAGAGACGGAGAGAAAAGAGTAAAATGAGGAAAGATATGAAGTAGAGGATACTGAGAATGCAAGGAATATTTAAGATAATTTCATGATGTCACAAAAATACAATCTAGTTCATACTACATAAAAGAACAAGTAGTATTTCAAACTATTAAATATGAATAATTTGTTGTCCTTTGTAATATAAAACACCATAGGACCTGGGTGGGTGCTTCTCAAAGTTTTGATGACTGAGTGTCAATTTATGGAGCCAGCTTATGAGGGCTGCACAGGAAAAATGCACCTATCTCAATTCCACATTAAACTGCAGTGTTATCCACCAAAATCTCTAACTTCAGCTAACAGCACTAGCATTAATGATAGAACGCAATTCCCTTGACACTTGCTGTGTGCAGGCCTGGAATGGCCATCAGGAGCACTGGGGGAATTTACGGTGGCCTAGCCAGCTGATTGACCCGGAGGCAATATTTCTCTTCCTAACTCCAACTCTCTGATTGGCGTACCATTGTATTCTCACCCTAACCAATCTCAATCCTTGTGCTTCAACCTAACCAATCCAATCAAAAAAGGCAACAAGTACTAGCCAATCAAAGCAGAATAGGGTGGGCATAAGCCGTCACCATCCTAGTAAATGCACATTTGCTGGCCCCAGTGGAAGACCATTGTTAACCCTTAGTGATCAGCGGGACTGTCAGCAAGTTCTGAAACTTGACCTTTGGATAAACTGACCTGAATAGTTTGTTGTTTTTTTTTACTAAGACTGAACGCATGATGCGTATGGAAGTAGGATTGAGTGGTTGTAAGGCACGTATGGGTGAACAGGAGATGGTAGGAAGGATGGCTTTTATCTTATTTTAGTATAGAAAATGGTAATTTATAATCTGCAATTTGCACAGCTCTTTGAATTGTCCATATGTTTACTGTACATTTGTCTTTTTATCATTTTAATCCTGTGCTTGTTGTTGTGTGTCTGTTGTAACTGTTGCAGCAATGTTACTCAGTGTCCAAAACAAATTTCTCCTTAGGGAGACTAATTAAGATACTTTGACTTTGACTTTTTGACTTGTTGTGACCTCTAGCATAATCACAGCCTCATGAAACATTACAATCAAAATTGAGACCCAGCACATTCAGAGGATGCATTCCCTAGGTATTCTGTATATTTACAATAAGGGGGTTTGTGAGCTGTTTCCACAAAAGCAGTGCTTGCCATTCAATCACAGAGAATGACATTCTTGCATAAATCTCCAAAAGTTAGTTTTTTTTAAACCTAATCACAGCATGGGTTTTTCTATGGTGTTCATCAAGGTCTAGGTGTCTTAATGTGGTATTTTGGAGAGCTTTCAAAAAATAAATTATCATTTCTAAAGAGGTAGAAAATGGTTACATTTAGCACCAAATGTGTGTAACAAATGATCAACCCAAAACATTGCTGCAACAACTTATGAGACATAATTTAACATGAGAATGCTCATCATAAGAGTGAACATGAAAAAAGTTACATTTTACGTGGTCTGTTGTGAATGAGTGGGTATTTCCCTGGACTGCTAAGATTCCCGGCCTGAATTATTATCCTAGTCCGGCCCTGGCTGTGTGCCACTAGTTGCCATGCAACTACTGTCTATAAACTGATATATGCATATGAATCCACAATCTAGGCAACGGGGAAATATTTTGGTATCAGAAGCTTTCTGGTTTCCGTTCGTATTTCGTTTGTAGTTTGAGTAGTATTGACTAGTCACGTTTTAGCAGGCTTTCATTGCAAGCAGGTAAACAGTCTGTGTGGAGCAGAAAAGAGGCGGAACGCATTGGCCAAAGTGCAATCTCAGGACCTATCGTCTGACAACGATTTAGGTTTTTATTCACTTTTTTAAAACTGTACTGGCATTTATCGGCAGAGAAACTGTTGTAGACGTCGTCTCTCAATGCCAACTCCATTCTCACGTCTTAAGTTGCTGATCAGATCTCTTGGCCCGTATACTGGGTTCCCGAAATATTAGTTGTTGCCAGGGCTAAATCGTTGATTGTTTGATGCAGTAGCCAAGTAGTGTATTAAATGTAGGCTATTAAAAGTGAAAATATCTAAATGGGCCGTTGATGATTAAAATATAAAGCATGCGTTTCATGTAATTTACGGGGGGCTGCACAAAATGCTTCTGGGGGCCGTCACTGGCCCGCAGGCAATTAAGCCATGGGTAAACTCATAAATTTAAAAAATGCTGTGGAAAAAGAATCATAAAAAAAACAGTTTACACAAAGTTGATGAAATACAAAAAAGTTGATTTCAGCTGAGTCCAAAAGTACTGCACTGCACATTAGTAGACGATGAGACTATCACTGACACAGTGATGTAGTGGCAAACACAGAACATTACAGTAAATTACAAAAAAGGCAGCTGGGTCTTACTCTTCCATAAACAAACCAGACCACATCTCTACCTGCTTCTGAAAGCTCTCGGGAGCAATAGAGGCTGTGGAGACATGGTTTAGGTGAAAGTGATCTCTGTTCTGGGCTTTTAAATTCTCCATTATCCTCCTCACTCAAGTTTTCCGTTTTTTTCTTCGTTTTTCCTTCCTTTTTGATTTTAGGCCGTCTTTACCTCTTCACGTCGGTTCATGTTTTCTTCAAAATCCCGTACTCCCATGATGCCTTTCAGGCAGAGTGCCCGGCAACCCACAAAGCCAATCTGACAATCAAAAAAGGGCTCCCCCATCATCAGCACCTGGAATAAAAACCAGAGGAAGAGACTTTAACCAGTTTTTATACTCCAGATTTATTCACCTATACACAAAGAACAATGTGAAAATCTGGAGCTCTCTTTTCTTCCAATTAATATAATAAAAAGACAAACACCTGTTCAGTTAAAAAAAAAAAAACATTAAAATGAATATTATACTATACTAATACTACTGAGTGTGTGTGTGTGTGTGTGTGTGTGTGTGTGTGTGTGTGTTAAAACTGTACAAAAGGTGACAGTGCCTAGCTTCAGAATCCCACCCAAGATGTAAAATGTATTAAATCAGTCAACAGAAGCCCAGTAAAACCACAACAATAATTCACAGAAATTAATTTGACTGAATTACCTTTTTACATTGCAATAAAACATACAATTTGAAATTAATGACAGTTTGCTACTCAATTTATTGTGGACTTTACCACAAACAAGGTTCTCCAGGTTTGTGGGGCTTTTGAGGTTGTGGGCTCATTTCGTAGAGATAAAACGAGCAAGGGTCAGACAATTTCCATTTTCCCTTGATATTAGTATGTGCATGTGTGAGTGTGTGGTAGCAGTCCAGCAGCCCCTGTAACCAGAAAGGTGGGCTTGTGTCTCACTTGCCAGGCCTTTGCTTTACCCAGCAGACAACTAAACAGAGAGCAATCCAATAAAACTTTACGTTTCACCACACAATAATTACAAGGCCTAGTTTTTCCTGTTTTACTAGCCATCCCTTTGCCTTTCAACGCTCTCACTTTTGGTTCCAGTTCAGACTGCGCTCTCTCTCTTCCAGCAAAAGCATAAATTACAGAAATTGGAATTGGAAATCTCCCAGAATTCTCACATCTGGTAGAAAGCTTAAGAGCAGAAAACTCCTTTCCTACTCCAAACAGGTAATCAGAGAAAAAGGTTCAAAAATATTTTCTACACCGAGGGGGAAATGCGAAAATGATCAGACTTTGGCCCAATTCATACACAGATTCCACTGTGTTCACAACAGGCTACGGATTAGTGACCTGCAGAAGCTTTAAAAATGTACTTAAGAGGAACCTCTGTCTAACAGTGAATAAGAAGACACTAATATAAAATAGTAATAGGAGGATGAAAATGGAGAACAAGGATCTTTATTGGTCTGTCAGGTCTGGCCGTGAAGGGTAACTAGGTTGCAGATGGATAAAATTGGTAAAGGGCAGATATCACCAGAAAAATCAGTCATTGTTGAAAAAAATAATGGTTGGAACATGATGTTTTTACAATAATATTATTCCTCAGAAATTTGTATTGGTTACAATCTAGAAATGGACAATATGATCGATAATCTATATCAGAATACATTTTCCCATTTGCCTTATTAACAATATATTTAATTTCCCTAAATTTCTCATTTTGACATCTGGACTGGACATGGGGCTGCTTGGTTAGTTGGTTAATTAAAGTCTTTGGGTATTGTAGTTATTCTCTGTTTATTATAATTACAAATTGTAATGTGAATAAATCAGAAAAAGACAGTTAAAGACTTTAATTACAATCAACATATTTCTTTAACCCTTGTGTTGTCCTCCTGGGTCAAAATTCATGGTTAGTAACCTTCATTTATATAGAATTATACCTAATATTTGAGTTAAAAAAGTAGAAATTCTGAATTATTTTGACTAATAGTTAAGAACAGAGGAACATACAGATGAGTTTAGTCAGGAATGAAAGTGATCAATTGTATTTGCAAAGAGCGTTGTATGGAATCCAATCCATTTTTGTGGTAATTTGGTTAAAAAGAAACCAATATTTCAGTTATAGACATTTTTTAAAAGGGGTCAAATTTAACCCGAGGACAACAGGAGGGTTAGGCGACAAGGTAAGGCATCTTACCTCAATAGTGATTCCCTCTTGCTCCAGGCATAGAACCTCTCTGGACTTGACCTTCTGAGGACTGTAGTAGCTGCTCTCTGACTGGGTCTCTGTTAGCTGAGACAAAAGACAGAGAGACAGAAACCATTTTATATTCTTATAAAAAGGTACAAATCAAATGAATACATTATTTAGCAGTCCAAGCTAATTTGACCTTAACTTGACCAGAGTAGAATAAGAAAATAAAGTACTTTCACAATTTTGTTTCACCTGTCAAAAATATTTAACTTCTACAAAAATACATAAAAGCGGCACACCATTGAAAGCTGAAGCCTATACAAAGTTTCATTTTGTGTCGTAATTAAAGGAAGGGTCTATGGCTGTGTAGCAAATTCAATATTTTTCAGGCACCGGCCGAACTGTCTCTAAAGGATAAGTATTGCAAAATGGTGATTGGCTGTCAAATGTAAAACGTCTAGGAGGCAGGAATAAATCTACCGGTATGTTACGCACAGAGAAAAAGCTCACATGGTAGGAGCTGAAAAACAGATACAAATATTAATGCCGTAATGATGTAATTTCTTTTTGTTTTATAAAATTAGTATCAGAAAAACTATTGTTTAGGAACCAGTATCGAAGTTACGGTATTGGTATCAGTATCAAAAATGGTTTAACAATTACCCAGCGACTAACCCCTGTTGGCATTTTTACAGCATTACAGCAGCTACAGGTGCCTGATCAGGTGCCGCTCCTTTTTTAGAGCCCATAAGTTATTTATTGCTTTCAGGGTGTAAATATCATTTCATACAATACATAAAAGAGGAAGTAGCCATCAGAGGATGGGTACATGGTGGCCATAAAGGGATGGACATGGTCAGAAACAATGCTCAGGTAGACTGTGGCATTTAAACAATGCCCAATTGGCACTAAGTGTGCCAAGAAAACATCCCCCACACCATTACACCACCACCACCAGCCTGCACAGTGGCATGATGGACCCATGATTTCATTCTGTTTACGCCAAATTCTGACTCTACCATCTGAATGTCTCAACAGAAATCGAGATTCATCAGACCAGGCAACATTTTTCCAGTCTTTAACTGTCCAATTTTGGTGAGCTCTTGCAAATTGTAGCCTCTTTTTCCTATTTGTAGTGGAGATGAGTGGTACCCGGTGGGGTCTTCTGCTGTTGTAGCCCATCCGCCTCAATGTTGTGCGTGTTGTGGCTTCACAAATGCTTTGCTGCATACCTCGGTTGTAACGAGTGGTTATTTTAGTCAAAGTTGCTCTTCTATCAGCTTGAATCAGTCGGCCCATTCTCCTCTGACCTCTAGCATCAACAAGGCATTTTCGGCCACAGGACTGCCACATACTGGATGTTTTTCACTTTTCACACCATTCTTTGTAAACCCTAGAAATGGTTGTGCGTGAAAATCCCAGTAACTGAGCAGATCGTGAAATACTCAGACCGGCCCGTCTGGCACCAACAACCATGCCACGCTCAAAATTGCTTTAATCACCCTTCTTTCCCATTCTGACATTCAGTTTAGAGTGCAGGAGATTGTCTTGACCAGGACCACGCCCCTAAACGCATTGAAGCAACTACCATGTAAATGGTTGATTAGATAATTGCATTAATGAGAAATTTAACAGGTGTGCCTAATAATCCTTTAGGTGAGTGTATAATATGGATGTCACAAAACTTCAACGCTAAAAACTGGAAAGCATGTCTCATTGTGTGTGTGCATGTGTACCCACAATACACTGCTGAAACTGATACATGATTTGAAAAATAAACAAAAGCTATACAAGTCTTTGGATTTTAAGGGCAACGAGGCCCCCAAAAAATAAAGCTTTAAACCAGAAACAATAACATCCAAACAAGGACAGATGGCATTTTCTAAGATCAGAGACTGAATGCCAGCCTTGGGACTTTTTGGTTTGGTTTTCCCTTCCAAGTTTGGACCCGGGCCAAAGACATTCATCAAACCATATGACAGCCGCTCCTCTCTGATTCTAAGGGAGGCCCACTCTGGCTTTATTGGGGATGACAATCAGAACATGACTAAAGGACTTGGGATACCAATGGGGTAAACTGATAATGTACTGTATGTATTCATTGACTATTATATATATATTAACTATATTAATTTAAAAAAGGGGGATTGTTCATTAGAGCATTTCCACTGTGTGTAGAATTAGTGTGGGGGCAGAGAAAGAGGGTGTTTCTGGTAAAAACTAGTTGGTTAAAGTGAGAGTGGGTACAGAGCTGTGATTCTTTAGAGGTTGGCCAGTCCAGAAAATGTGGGTGTAGAGCAGAAATGTGCAGGCCCTAACCCATTCAACTTTTAACACAGGAAGCAGGTGCAGAGTAAGAAGCAGCTGTGCCTTATTATCCATACTGATGGAGCAGACTCTCTCACCCTCGCTCCCTTCCCCTCTTTCAATTCTGATGGTTTAATCACGTGCAGGGACCACTTCAGCCCAACCTGCAGGTCCCTGGGAGCAGCGGTGAGCAAGGATGTTAAATTATATGAGTAAAAAATTGCTCTGTCTGACAACATCAGTGCATAGTAGCACTGACAGCAAAACAAAATTCCTCATTTGTGTCCTCATACCTGGCAAATAAAGCTGAATCTGATTCTGACACTGAAGAGCTGCCGATCAGACAGACACAAACACAATGAATGTTTATCCAATAAGAATATGGCCAATTTGGCATTTTCCCAATCTAGACTGGTGGGACATTTCTGACTGTACCTAGGCCTGAAACAACATATCAGACAGAGAACAGAAAAGCAGCAAAGCATTGGAGCACCAACACAAATGCTTAATGCAGCCAGTAATACACAGAGCTACTGCTGCAACTACTGTCCCTGCTACCTCTCCTTTTTATACTTTGGCCCGTTAAAAGGCTTTGGGAGTCCAACACAAATCATATGATTCTTTATGAGGCATCTTGGAAATGTTATAACGTTGGATGTGAATATTGGGGTACTTTGCCTTTATGTTCATTTCTCAGAAATGTAACATGGTAGAAAGGATCTGATGGAAAAGTAAAACAAATCTTTGGGAACACTTGACATTTGCTATTGTTGAAATAAATAAAAATACTAAAACAAAAGAATAACATGACGTCTGGCATGCAATAAGAGTTTGGCAGGGGTGAAATGTGAAAGAGGGGAACAAACGGTAAGTGCTGAACTATGCATTATGTGTGTTAAAGTCATTAAATTATACTGCCAATTTCTCTGATCAAACAGATCTGGTGAGTAATGGGTCAGCAATCTAAAAATACCTCTCTGATTTCATGTCCATGTCAAACTCTGGTTCTGGCAGTGACTGTTCAAAGAAACCAAATTCCATCAAACTAAATACTTCCTTGAAGGAAAGAGACGAGAACGTTTAAAAACCATCCTTTCAGCTGTCTGCAATTACTCCAGACGAGAGGCAATTAATTGATTAAAAGAACTCAAACAATACAGGAACAATTTAAACATTATTAGAAAAGCACCATGGTCTGTTTGGCCTGAGAAATACCTCCCCTTCACTGATCACACATGCAGTCAAGTACACATGTACACACACACAGGCGTGCGCACACACAGGCGTGCGCACACACAGGCGTGCACACACACACACACACACACACACACACAAACACAAGCAGTAATGTGATCTGAAGTGCCTGAACCTGAGGGGAAACGTAGATGAATTCCAACTATTCTGAGTGAGCAGGCAGGATTAAAGTTTGGGATCCATTTCTGAATAGTCATCATACCACGTATAATGTTTAAAACATTAACGTGACCCGAGACGCCAGTTAGCGGTTACGCTACCCTCCCCTATACCACACACAGAGACAAAGAGGATTGTAACTTCCTGAAGATCAAGCTGCTCTTTAAGACTCAAACGTCTTAAAACAAATCTCCACAAAATGTAGGATGCAGGGATGGGGTGGGCGGTGGAAGTGAATAAGCAATAATGGTAGCTAGGAAAAAAAATGAACCGTTAACACAACAATATCAGGAAATTCTTCAACAATAAATATCATTATCTGCAAAACTTCCCCAAGAATATCCTGACTAACCATGACAGCCCCCCTACACATACTGGTTCTACCTTTTGTGTAATACATGCATTTAAGACATTTACATTTTTATCTTCACTATCTATCCATACTACTGTTTTTGGGACAACAAAATGTATTTTTGGTGCTACTGTACAGAACATAATGTATTTGTTTTTCTGGAATACATTTTATTATTTTCAAAGCACATCTTAAAGCTAAATCACATTCATTTAACATTTATTTACGAAGAATTCTTACAATATTAAAGTACTTCACTTACCTATGTTTGACCATTTCCTTCTGATATTTGACATAAAGTTAATCGCGTTTTTCCTTCTCCCCATTGACACGACTGTCATTAACCCAATGCATGCTGGCCTACATCCCCCGGGTGATATTTAGTTAGGATTTAGTAATTAAACAATTTATGATTTTTTTTTTTAAATATTTGATTTACCTTGAATGTAACAGAAGCTTTGGTGCAGTAGAAGCCTATGGAAACAATGGGGTCTTTGGGTGTGTGCTGTTGTGGGTTGTTGGGGATGCCTCCTGTCTCTCTCTGCTGGTACAGGCCTTCCTCATTTTCCTCCTCTGTGCCAACAATGGCTGGGACAAAGGACCAAGCCCAAGACACCCAACCCTGGTCTCCCTCTTCAGGACTCCCAGACTGCATGCAGAGGTCTGGGCTGGTGTATTGGCTAGTCCCTTGGCTTTCCATATCCACATCCATCCCTGAAGGAACAAAAAAGACATTATTAATTCTAATGAAAAGATAAGCAGATGATTTTACTGTACTTTTAATAGTACAAAAAAGACAGGGTAAGTGTCTGCAGGTCTATTTTTACTCCAATAAAGAGTATGTTTAAGATGTTTTAGATAAATACACAGAAAGTCCACACTTCCGATCTGGTGCATACAAAGTAGACTTATTAAAAAATGCATAATAATCCATGAGAATTGTTAAAACAGGGGGTCATTGTCTTGTGCAAAAAAAAATGTGTTACATTTGTACACAATAGTTTTGCCAAATTTATTTGCATTCAAATTACGCTTCAAATAAAAAATAGCATATTCCCCTTTAGTATGCTTTTACAACCAATAAATCATTTTAAAGAGGCCGGTTCTAAGAACAAACTGGTCAAACAGAGAGACAACTGTTGATAATGTAAGCGTGTGCCCAATGCAGCACACTAAATTCATTTGTCCACGCCCTCATGGAAGTTTAACACAGGCAAGATGTTTCAGCTGTCAACTGAGCACACAACAACAGCAGAGAACAAGGCAGTTTACAGAAGTTGCTGCCAATGCTCCAGCATGCAGGTGTGTGAGTATGTGTGCTGCATGAACTCACTGCTACATGAACGAGAGAGAGGAAGCCTGTTCCAATGGAGGCCAGAGGGCACAGTCTGTCAGCCAGCATCCTGACAGAAGAGAGCCTTGACTGGGCCTAGTGGATCACTGTGGTCAGGGCTGTTTGAGCTGAACCCAACAGCACGGGCAGCATCCACAATCGCATGCATGCAGGCAGGGTTGGGCCACATATTTGTTTAGAATCCAAGTGAATCAAATGGAGGCCATGAGGGAGGCGAAGTGGATATAGGTCATCAGCACAATCTGAGGTTGGCTAGGGCTATAGGTAAAGATTAGGAAGGGTAAACTGTGATTGTGTGATACCAAGAGAGAGCAAAAGGGGTTGACCAGAGCACTGGCTACTGTAAGGCACAGGCCTCACACCAGGTGAAGAGGTACTGTAGACAGTGATGGGAGAAAGCAGATTGGGCAGAGGTCTAAATATGGGACAAAAAGGGATATTAGGAAAACAAAAGGGTTAAAAATACTAAAGACTGTTAAGAGGCCTTGTGTCAACAACAGAAAACTTGGGTGGTGAAGCCCATTTGCTATTATCTTTCCCCTGTTTCTCAGTAAACTATTTAGGGGTTCACGGGTTACCCAAACCAACATGCACCACCCCGGTCTCTAATGCCGATCTTTGAACTCATCCCAATCGTGTCTGTTTCCATAGATGTTAGAAAAGAGGAAGCTGATGTCAATACACAAGAATGTGTAATCCTGTTCCTTGTGGCCTCACGTCCTCTGTGAGAAAACAATATTGTCCGTGAGGTCACAGCTTAGGAATCCCAGAGGCTAAGGCGGTGAAAATGATGACATATTTTAATTAAATCTTTCACTTTGTGAATTGGCAGTTGGAAATCCCATGTTATGGCTTTTTATCTCTCTCCCTCTCCCCAATCTCCCTGTTGGATTTTATCTCTCATTTCTCTTTTTTCGTTTGTGTTTTCACTCCGTGGAGGCCTTTGAGGTGTCAGTTCAACAACTTAAGCTCTTTTGCTTCATGTCACAGTCTGACGAAACCTACATTTGAATTACAAGGCAATCAAAATAAAAGCACAATTACCAATCAAGTGATCAAAACAGACCGGCTTAAGGAGACTTTGAAGTATTAATCCAAAGAAGTAAGGGAAAAATTCCCAGAGAGTGATGTGGGTTGGCCAAAATGCTGCTGTGAAGCAGAGCACTATGACCACACAAGTGTGAAATAAAATCAACATTGTTCTCTCCTTTACCATGAGAGCAATCAAAGCCTAACTGGACATTTTTTGTGGGCAACTCACAATATTAGTGTGGCACCACATAAGCATGCACATGTCCATAAGCAGAGCTCAGAAACACTATGTAATAGGATGTGTCAGTGTCATGGTTGGTTTCCATGAGTCCAAGGCCTCTAGGCAGCAGCGTATGTCAAAGCTAGCAAGGGGTGGTTAGGAGTTGGTTTGTAAGTGAGTGAACAGCTGACTGACATTGAGACAGTGAGAGGAGGGGTGAGAGAAGGCAGTGCCCTCACAGGCCAGTAGATGTCCCTCCATGTTTATAGAGGGAGAGGTGGACTACCTGACCACTGAGCAAAGGCTACTCTGCTCGTTATCTTATGCAGACGCACACACACACACACACACACACACACACACACACACACACACACACACACACACACACACACACACACACACACACACACACACACACACACACACACACACACACACACACACACACACACACACACACACACACACACACACACACACACACACACACCCTACATTGATATAAAAGAATGGAACACATATCATGTGTGTCACATATTGTTTCAATTTAACACTACCAGCTTGACATTAACATCAAAATGTTTTAAAATCCATTTTAGCAGTCATGGCAGGAGAATATAAAATGCTCTGCAGGACAAAAAGCTGTTTCATCCATATCCATAGACTTCTAAACTCAATGGCCTCCACTTCTTCACACCAATATTAAAAAGTGAAAAGATGATTAAAAAGAGGCCCTGTCACGTCACTGGGCTAGCATAAGGGAGCCACATGAGGTTTATAATGGGCAGATAGCCTGTGGCCTCTTGTTGATATGTGTGTGATGGTCCATTCCATTCAATAGGGTTCTAAGGACTCTGAGGCTCTCCTACAAAGCAAACACTAAACACTAAACACTACACACTACACACTACACACTACACACTCTCTCCTCGGTTCATAATTCTTCACATACTTGTTGAAACTGTACAGCTTTTGGTGCCGTGACCAGCTGGTCCATTCAAGCATGTTAGTCATCTATGTTTCCAACCGCTGAAATTGTACAGTATTTCACAGCCTTCATTGAATTTCAGACAGTAGGAAAAATAGCTGTCTAATCCCGACAAAAGGTTGCTTTGGTTAGTGACACATAAGTATCCCGCAATGTTCCCTTATTAGGGCTATTAATTAAAGAAACACTAGCTTACCTAAAAGAGAAAAATCAAACAAACAGCATGCAGCCACAGTGCACATAAACACATTACAAGGCTTTTCCATTTTTAACAAGGAAAATGAAACACACACACACACACACACACACACACACACACACACACACACACACACACACACACACACACACACACACACACACACACACACACACACACACACACACACACACACACACACACACACACACACACACACACACACACACACACACACACACAGAGCATTGGAGCCAGATGATAAAGGAAAGACTCACCACGCACATCCTATGGGAAATCAAATGAGTGCGATGAAGTACTACGTACGATACTGGAATCATGTTCGAGCAATAATGTGACAATGATTGCTTCCTACAAACTACAACCCACTAAAAATAAATATGCATGTAAGCCAAGTCAGTCACTATAAGCGTCAACATACGTGAATATTGTAAAACTCAAACTATCAATGGTAAAGGCTGTCAGTCATTGTTAGCAAAAACAAATACATTATATTTTCTTATTACAAATAACAAATCACTTAAGATGTTATTCTGCTGCTATTATTGAAAGAATTAAGTATAATTTCTAAAATCTAAAATGAATACACCAAAACCATATGTTCCTGCAGAAGCCCAAACGCCTCCCAACAAACACACACCCACTTACTACAGTACACACACACACACACACACACACACACACACACACACACACACACACACACACACACACACACACACATATATATACATACATACATACATCCCCCCCTCCGCCAGCGTCTTCACTCTGTCGATTACTTCTTGCATAACAAGATCTAGGGGTGCTCAGGTTCCAAGAGCTGGTCCCCTCTTGTATATTTTTGTGATGGGATACTAATTCATTCTCAGAGGCTCCGCATAGCAGTAGCATGACACCGACTCTTACATCTGGCAATGGACACTGAACTGGAAGCTGCGCCAACTTGCCATAAAAGTTCCAGGCCAACAAGCAGGGAGCAAGTTAGAGGGAGTGAGCGAATGGTTGTATTGTGTTGGGCTGCTTCCCCTCTGCCCACCACTTCCCCTGCACCATAATTTGTTCCTGGTGCAACAGAGGCCCAGTGGGATCTGGGACTTGATCCTGTTTTATTTGGCTGAGATGAAGATGAGCATTTGGGGAGATGGGCGTTTAGGGAAAGAGGTAGGTTTTTTTTTAAAGACAGAGATGGGCCTGTGTTTGATTCATCCTTGTGTCTTCCTTCATCCTCCTCTCTCCTGCCTCTATCCACATGGAGAGGATCAGGCTTGATGACAACGGTCTGTGTTGAGTTACACGCTGCAGCTTTTGTTTGTGGAAAAAGCAGGAGGAGTGCACACCATGGTCAAAATGATGTTAAATGTCCCGTTTAAGAACAGCAGCATATGGACAGACATAGCCCCTGAATAGAACAAGGCAACATGCAAAGTGTCATGAAAACACTGTCTAAGGAAAACCTTCAAAGCTTTGTGCATGGTCAAATGGCTCATTAACCACTTCAGAGCTTTCAACCACATTTTGTCTGTGAAATATGACTGCAACAGAAACTATACTGACACACATGCTACACCGCTTTGAGACCTCAATATTTAATGTCCAAATTAATTGTGTGCTCATATTATGCTTTTTGGCTTTTTCCCTTTCCTTTATTGTGTTATGTATCTTTTTTGTGCATGTTATAGGTTTACAAAGTGAAAAAGCCCAGAGTCCACCCCAAAGGGACTTACCATCTCCAACAGAAAACACTGCTCCAAAGAGCTCTATTGTAGTCCAGCAGTTACTTCTGTGACAAACGTGCGTCACTTTGTAATACACGCTATAATACACGTTATAATGCTTGCCTAGCTGCAAGCATGGCACTCCATGCTTTGCAACTGACCAGCTAGCAGTACTTACTGCGCATGTTACTGGTACAACCTGTAAATACAATTATGAACCTGAAAATAAGCATAATATGAGCACTTTAAAGAAAAAAAATAAATATATCAACTTTTTTTCCTTTTGGTTTGCACCTGTCCTACTGCGGTCTCATTATAAAGATATGTTTCATTTTCTTTCAATTGTTTTTAATTTAGAATACAGAGTGTGGAGGTGTGGTGAGAGAGAGTGTGGGGTAGTGGCTCAGGTGAGGAAGCAGGGAGGCACTGATTGTCACACCTGTAGCGAGTTGTCTAATCATGCTCTCCCTTTGAAAAGCAGTAGCGAGCGGTAGCAAGGGGGGATTGCCGACACGAGAGGTGAAAACGCTGACACTGAGAGAAAAGGGACTGTGATGGTGAGAGAGAATGAACAGGGGGAGTTTGGACATTCGCGACTAAGAGCCTTGGGCCAGGTGGGAGCGAATGAACTCTGTGATATCTGTCTGACAATACGCTCGGTCTATGTGAAGTCGGCAAAATAAAGAGCTGTGTATAACATTCCTTCCCGAGCGTGTGGTGTCCTGTGTAAACAGAGGTCCGCAGCAGCAGAACTGCTATACAGAGTTTTTATGTAAATCTATTGTTGAAGTAAAAGTTGAAGTAATAATAGTGATAACATAAAGTACTAATTTAATCTACACAGCTCTATCAAAAAGGAAATATCTCTCCATTCAGGTTCTCCTTTGCTTGTGATTATGGGTAAAAATGCACAGCTATTTTATTCTTCTATTTTGTAGGTAATCAAATAAACAGCAGAAATGACATCCTAATTAACATTACTGAGTACTTACATACTGTATGTTCTTGCATAAATTCTAGCAACTGCTGCTACTGAAAGAAGTTTAAAAAAAAACATCAAAGTTTTGTTTTAGAAAACAATAAATCAGACAAAAAAATCTTAAGGGAAGAGACAAAATTGTCAATGCCCACTCACCAGGTAAAATCGCTCCAGCTTCCCTGACATGAACACTGCCCTCCTCTCCCTCGCCCTCTTTGTGTCCTCCAATTTCCCCATAGTAGAGGGCAATAATCAGCTCTAAAATGCGGATAAACATGGGCAGCTGCTGATCTGTAATGGACAACTTCAGGCTCTCCACCATGGTCTGGATCTGAGGAAACATAGGGAAGAAAAACATAAGAGATGGTTTAAATTTTGAGATTTGATTTGTTAAATTATATGTTTAGATAATTCTAGTGGGCTTCCGCTTAATGTGAATAGGAATATTTAATAAGAAAAAAAGGGTCTGTAAGAAATGGTATGGCTGCCCCTCTAGCTAACTGGTGAATGTTGAGAGTTGCATGTGGAAGATGGAAATTTTTGCTCCTGTTAAATGACATACAGCTATGAACCACAAATATAGTAACTAGAAGGAAGTAGATATATTCCATGAAATAAAAACAATGTCCGGAAAAAAAAAGTCAGATCCAAATAACTTAATAATACATGTTATGTGAACCAATGTGTTTACTGTAATTAACTACAGCAGCAACTAAACTTATCATTTAGGCTGAAGGGTTTGTATTATATATTTTGTATACAGGTTGAATAAATTATAAATAACAGAATACGCTATGGAATAAAGTCATAGTGGACTTACCAATGCTATTGCTTAACATCTTGTAACAGATACAACTATACTATAATTGTAGCAAAACCTTTGCGTCTGATTCTGTTAATGGGACACCGTGAAATTGATATTGACAAATGTGTAGATGGGAATGAGCCAGTTCTGATTTAATTCAGCATTTTGATAAAAATTATTTAACAGAAAGATAGGGCCTACTTAAATGTACCACGATGAAGCTTTCTAGTGGAAAGATGACAAATGCAATGCAGACAACCATAAACCAAAGACGGCCGCAATCAATTTCCTGGCTAGACTGTACAAACGTTAACAGAACCTCTTTACTTTAACCTAGTGTTTTGAGGATAAAAATGCTTGCTTTTTAAGAAGTAAGGACTTTTCCCAGCAGAAATAGTTTACTTCTACCTAGAAAAACAAATCTATAAGACATGAAGGAACAAGACAGCTAAGATGATTTTCAAAAACGTCGTCACCATTCCACTGACATTGAGTAGAAAAATGATAGTGACTGTTTTTGATGATTCTCTAGTGAGGAATACTTGCTTGCTTGTTTGTTTGCTTGTTTATTGTTTTGAAATTAAGCTAATTTGAGATTGATTTTCAACATCTGTCCAAAAGCTGTTGATTTATGACATGATATAGTAATCTGGTCTGGGTGTTCTCAATTACATTAATATGGTTGAAGTTATTGAACAAACATTGACTAAATTGGATAGGAATGGTATATTCTTCTCTAGGGTAGCTTTTTCAAACCTACCAGAATGAAACAAAGTGTCATTTTTTCAGATAGGCAAACCAAACTGAGGTGCTAAGAAAAGTCTAACCTCTTTAGAGACCACTTGCATCAAAATCAAATAGTTATGGTACTACAGTGACCCATCATATTATTTGTAGCATTATCTTGCATTTTAGTGGCCTGTCATCTTCTTCCATACATACTGAGAACAATGGACTGAAATTAGTCACTATCCTGTTATTGATTTAAGAACAGCTAACTTAAAAAAAAAAGTAAGTGTCATGTTCCTGTAACAATTGTAAGCTTGTTTGACAAATTTAAACTTTTCCATCCCTAGCATGTGTGGCATGTTGGGATGATACCAAAATGACATCAGATTAACACATGTAAAAACCTTTTAATAGATCTTGAGCTCTGTGAAGACAATAGAGGTTATTGAGATATTGCTCAAATATGGAGCTTCTCACTTTGATGACAGATGGGATCTTGGAATTGATGTTGTCGTAGGTAAAATGGAGACGTGTTCTGAAGGAACATTTGTACAGCAACGGATCCTGGTAAAACTCGATCTTGCCACTAGCATTCCGCTTGTCCAAGCACACAGTACAGTCAGCAAAGTTGATCACTTTCCTTAGGACCAGCTCTGGAGCTTTGCAAAGAAAAAAGAAAATGAAATAATTATAGATAATTTTGCATTGAACACATACTGTAAGAGGTTGACCCATTGCGCTTGACACAACGTGTGAACATGTATGCAATGGAGTTTGCACACAAAGACATGCACACATATAATATATCATACACACAGTAACAGAGTGCAGGCCCTGTCAGTAAATCCTTATTATCTGTGATCTAGGGAATAAGGGGAGATGACAGTCAGCCAACATCACAGAATTCTTGTGTAATGTTACATTTACAAGTGGTACAACCAAGTGGTGTGTGTAGTGTTTATCAGATTCTTATTTGTCACTGACTCACTCACCCCTGACAGACTGACTCATCATTCCCAGAATTATTTCATTCTCTACACACCATAGAGGTGTTTGTGAAGACAATGTCACTCACCGGACTGCTTTTCCTTTTTGTCAATTTCACGTCATTGAGAAACACAGCGCTGTCTGGTGAGTGCTCTTTGGCTGATTGTGTGTTTGCCGAATTACTGGAGATCTTTGACAGTTTCAGAAATGATGATGAATCTATTTTTATTGGTACATTTGGTCGGTAATTAGAAACGCCTTGTTATTTTCCTAAAACGGTTCATGACCTGCTTTAATCCTATTTTTAACTTTATTTGTTGCCTCCATTCTTCTGGTTAGCACTAAGTAAATACTGGGACACGCAGTTTATTTATTTTTTTCTTTTTTTTCTTATTAAAACACTGTCATTCTTAAAGTATCAGTACTAATAAAATGGGGTACTGTGCATGTTTAATGTCAGCGTATTATTGCTATTTTCTAGTATTACTATTGGTATATAGTGCAACACTAGTTCCTATATATTCTTATTCTTTCCTACAAGTAATTATTGTCTCTACACAAGGAATTAAAAAAACAAAAAACAACACATGATCCATACAGCCGTCAAAAGCAAGGGGCCACAAGGATTGCAGTCCTACTGTTCTATTTACGAGTGGTATGCTTAGGTTTAATTTTAAATGTAAGCTCTTTTCTGTGTCAAAGCCCACTCAGCATTGCACCTACACATGCTCCAATCGGACTGCGGAGTCTGAATATGAAACTTCTCTGGCAGCTGACATTGGGCATTTACACAAAGACTCATGTTTAAACTTGTCTGATATGTCAGTTTGACCTTAGTTTGAACCTAACAAAATTAAATACTTACTGTAGTATATATGTTCTTGTCTCAGTGGATTTACTAGTTAATCCCACTACCAAGGAATGTAAGCAGCCATTGCTCACCAGTGATGTCCATGAAGGCCCTCTCCCATATATCGTCCACGGTGTAGCACTCTGCTGAGGTAATGTTGACCGACAGCACGATGTCATCTTCCACGTACTTAAGGATCAGGTTGTTCACCACAATATTCACGTTGTTCACCACGCGCCTTATCAGACTCTGCACGTAACCTAAGAACACATAAGCAAACATATGAGAAACATCTTAAACTGCACAATAGGTCCAGATTAAAAGATACACAAAAAGCATACCAAATTAAAAATAGACACACATGCACACAGGCAGACGTAGTAGCTACAATTTCATAAATCTACTAGCATACATTAGGACACATTAACTTAGTGCTGAGACACAGTAAACGAGTAAAATCCAGAGCTGCATTCCCTAAAAGTCTAAGCATAATACTACTGACCCCTGCCATCCTCGTTGACTCGTAAATAAGAGGAGGCCCTGACATGTTATTTTTTGCCTCAGTCTATCCCTTGGACATGTAAAGTGAAAGAAGCTAAATATCCATAAGAAAACATGTTTTACTCGTCACCCTGCCTGAGCAGCGCTACAAATCCTGGGTGAATTTATGAATCTCTGAAGAGCTCTCCTCTCAGATACAAAGTCCTGTTTAACCCCAAACTATGCACATGCTGCCTTAAACATATCCCTCCCAAGCCTGTTAAACCACTGAGGAGCCTGCATGTTCACTTGAACATACGCAAGATATTGGATTAGCATACACACGCCTTCACATATACAAAATTCAGAACTTTATACATATTTATACAAGATTAAGTTATTGAGGGCACAGTGAAACTACAGTCTTGGACAGGATTGGAAATGAAACACTCCAAATGGGCGAAAGTATGCGTCATCACTTACTTTCAATTTTTTTTTTAATGCATTACAGAATACTAATAGCAAGGGACAGGAACTGTTACATTTTGTGTCGATGACAAGCAAGAGCTAGAGCAATCAATTTCATACAAATGGAAAGAAACATGAAAATAGAATTTATTTATTTTTTGGTGATGGTGAAAGGTGGGGGCCAGCGACTTTGTGGTGAAGAGGCGGAGGTATGTAGCAACCAAGACCCAGCAGGAGAGAAAGAGCTGCCCGATAGATTGGATTTCAGCAGAGCTGGGGGAGCCATCCGGCAGTGTTACCAGTACCTCCTAATGGCCACAGTGATGCCCAGAAACAGAAGCTTCACAGGAAAAACATACATGCGAAGGACATTACTCAACGAAGTAAGAAAGAACTTAAAATATTACAGACAGGGGAGTTTCGACCATAAAATATGAAAATATACAGCAATAAATCCTCCTAACCACAGGACCAATGGCATTATTCATTCCTCCCATGTGCTGTTAAACACAGTAACTACAAGTTAAAACATATAAACCTTTAATGCTTTTACCTTATTTTCCAAACCAAATGTTTGTCTTCCTGTACCTACATGCTTGGCCCAGGGCATAACAGAACCGATAATTAGGCAGAACTAAATAGTGCTGTTGATGAAAATATTTATATGAATTGGTTAACTGTTCTGCCACGACTATGCATTAGCATAATCCAATTGACAAAATTCTCATGAGTTTGCTGCCTGACCAAACAGAGCGGCAGGAAGAGAGGATGACATAATATAAACTCTACTCATAAACGCGATGTGTGTTCGTGACATTTGTGCGTGGCCTTGCATGCATGCATGTGCTTGTCTGAGTTTGAGTGTGTGCCTGGCTGCTTTCTTGCGTGCATGAATGTAGCTGTGTGTGTGTGCCTGTGGTTTTGGGGTCAGTCAGAACGCTGCTGTCGCACCTGCAGCCTGGGCAGTAAAACCAGCACTTTACCTCCTGCTATTTCCCTCTCTGGATCTAATTTACCCGTGTCAGAGTGTCTCTCTTACACTTGCTATACCTCTTCTTGCCTCGTACCAAGTCCAGGGCCCCACTACGTCTCTCTGCGAGCCATCGCGCTGCTCTGAACTTCTGTAAACA
>JABXJD010000160.1:770000-795000 GCA_013375575.1 Percina caprodes | reverse complement strand
CAGGTTTGTTGACGTAGATGCTGCCGAAGAAGTAAGACTGGTCATTGCCCTGTAATTGTCTCACTGCTAAGACAACAAGTAACACACACACACACACACACACACACACACACACAAACATCTACTCTCCCACTTCCCATCCACAACATCCTATGTCCATCATTGCCTTCTGAGACGGTGGCATCTAAGTGCATCTAACTTCAAATATGGGGAAGGATGCATTTGGCTTAAAAATAAGGATGATGCCAGAAAAGGGAGTTCCTAATCACATGCTATGGCCTCCCACTCTAATAATATTTTTGCCGAAAGCAAGTCTAATTCATAATTTTTACTATATATTTCTTGTAATCTTTCTTACATAGTACAGCTGCACAGTGTAAATTTAGCCTGCAGTAAGTCCAAGTTAAAATAGTAAAGCAATATACATATATTGGACAGCATACATGCTCTACAAAAATTTAGAAATAATACATATAGCTTTCCTTTAATGTTTTCCTATAATATTTTAGTATTGTCTTGTATTATGTATTACTAGTGCAGTGCCCATCCAAACTAGCCTGTTTGGAACGGGCCGACTGCTTGGCCTCCTGCTGCTTGCAGCTTTCTCTAGAACCATTGTATCCCAATAACTTACACAAGGTTCTCAAAGCACTTAATTTGCAACTTAACTCACTTTTTCTTTTCACACATCCACGTATTACATTGTGTACACAATTATTAGGCAAGTGTGTATTTTGACCTTATCATCATTTTCATGCATATTTCCCAATTCCAAGCTATATAAACCTAAATGCTAATTTGATTTAAGCATTATCATGTGATGGAGGTATTTTTTAATAAGGGAGACTGTGGCCTAAAGTGATCACCCTATATCAAGGTGTGCATAACTATTAGGCAGTTTCTTAACCTCAGACAAAATGGGCAACCTTCTCTGAAAAGTCAAAAATCGTAAAATGCCTTTCAGAGGGATGCAGCACTCTTGAAGTAGCAAAGATATTGAGGCGTAATCACCCAAACAATCAAACGTTTTGTGGCAAATAGTGAACAGGGTCGGAAGAAACATGGAGAAAAAAAAGATACAAATTAACTGCTAGAGACTTGAGAAGAATTATACGTGAAGGAAGGTTACCAGGAACCCATTAACCTCCAGTGCCGCCGTATTCCAGAAATGCAACCTACCTGGAGTGTCCAGAAGTACAAGGTGTTCAGTGCTCAGAGAGGTAAGAAAGGCTGAAAGAAGACCACAACTTGACAAGACTCATAAGTTGAAACGTCAAGACTGGGACAAGAAATATCAGAATTATTAATAGGTTGTTAAAAGGTTTTATGGACAGATGAAAGGAGAGTGACTCTTGATGGACTAGATAGATGGGCCAGTGGCTGGATCTCTAATGGGCACAGAGCTCCACTCCGAGTCAGACGCCAGCAAGGTGGATGGGCTGCTATTATTGAGGATGAACTAGTTGTACCTTTTTGGGTTGAAGATGGTCTAAAATCAACTCCCAAAACTACTGCCAGTTTTTAGAAGATACTTTCTTCAAGCTGTGGTAGAGGAAAAAGTCTATATCCTTCAAGAAAGCCATGATTTTTATGCAGGACAATGCTCCATCACATGCATCCAAGTACTCCACTGCGTGGCTAGCCAGCAAAGGCCTTAAAGATGACAGAATAATGACATGGCCCCCAACTCACCTGATGAAGACAATCTTTGAACAGCATTTGGGAGGCTGTGGTTGCTGCTGCACAAAAAGTTGATCATCAACAGATCAAGAAACTAACAGATTCCATGGATGTAAGGCTCATGACAGTTATTGAAAAGAAGGGTGGCTATATTGGTCACTGAATATTTCTTGAAATGTCAGTGTTTATTTGTAAGAAAAAAATTCTTACTCATGTGAGATTGGAAATTTTTAGTTTTTCATTTACTTGCATAATAATTCTGTACACTTATAGTTGCCTAATAATGGTGCACAAATCTCCTGAGAAAGCCAAAACTCACTTTTCCTTTGTTAAATATTCAGATTTGAGGTTTATTAACATTTCTGAGTGACTGAGAGCAATGCATTTGTTACAATACAATAAAACCTCAGGAACATGACTTAATAATAATAATAATAATTTTGCACACAGTGTAGTAGGCAATGTGAGATCCAGGGAACACGACTCAGCCTTCTGGGGAAGCTGCTTATAAACAGGGGGCAGAACAGGCGGAGAAAGGTGCACAACCACCGGCAACAAAACAACGTGCTGGAGAGACCAAGAGCCTGGGCGTTCATCTACCATGCGTTTGTGTACAATCAATTTCATAATTAATCGTACACAATTAATTAATTTGCGGCTAGTGAACCCTTTTAGGCATGACACCAGTAGCCCGTTGCAAGAAACGGACACACACGGACGCGCGCACACACACACGGACGTGCACGCACACATGCACAACTTTGGAACGTACACGTTCCAACAAAACAAGTTCCTTCCCAAGGCTATTTTCCAGCGGCATCGGGGCTCTGTGCAGCGCTTAGTACTGGCCATGACGATTGTGAAACTTTCAAAAATAACAATAATTTGGAGTCTTGCCGACATTAACTCTGAGGACCACCTAAGGGTCCCGGACCCCCTGTTGAAGATCCCTGCTGTATCAGACAGTGGGGCTAGCGGCGTGAATTTAGGTATATTTAAAGATATGTAATATGATGGACATTACAGGGCCATGGATTACAGGGACAGAATATAGATATTTTCTTAAAGTAATAGCAAAAATGAAAATTCTATTCAGCATAACATCTGTATCTATAGTGGAGCACTCTAATAAGTCTACAAAAAGGTACCCACTAAAACAAATTAATATCTATAAAATTGCATAAGTGCACTGCCATGAACTGGCACACTTTTAACTTCTTTAACTACATTAAAGACTCATGGCAGGTTTATTTTGTGTCTTATTCTTATGAAAACATCCTCTGTCTGAGTCATAGCAGGTTAGTTTTACCTCATCTAACTTTTAACCTCTACCTTATAATTAGGAAGGCTGGGATTACAGCATTCATCTGCTAACTCGCTATTATTAAGGTGCTGCAACCTTTGACCTCAGAGTTGTCTCTACAGCCTGTAATGGTTTGAAATGAGGTTCCCTACAGTGTGGGGTGTGCCCACAAATTAACACAGATACAATACACATACACACACACACACACACACACACACACACACACACACACACACACACACACACACACACACACACACACACACACACACACACACACACACACACACACACACACACACACACACACACACACACACACACACACACACACACACACACACACACACACACACACACACACACACACACACACACACACACACACACACACACACACACACTATCTGTTGGAGGCAGGCCCTAAGGGAGATGCTGGGGTGTGAGGCTCCCTGCTTTAACAGCTGGGGAGAGATAATATCTCATAACATCAGGCCTGGAAATTGATCCTCCCCAGATACAACCAGGCAGGAGTGTAGGTTCATACATTCATGCATCCTAGGGCTGTGGAAGTGAGTTTGGTTGGGTTAACTCTGTAGACTGTGACCTAGCTCTCAAAGCTTAAGACCCCCCTCTCGCTCCTCTCCTTCTCTTCTTTTTTTCCTCTCTAAAAGCCATATCTTTTCTTCACATGTTAGTCTCCCCTTTGCCACCTTCTTTCTCACATTTGCGGTTTTCTCTGGAAACTTTTTTTCCCTGGTTCTATTTTTCCACAATGTTGTGTCTAAGAAAGTTGTTTGTTGAGTATGTCCTGCTATGTTCTGCTGTGCTCTGCTGTGCCCTGTAACACCCTGCAGTGCCCTGGTATGCCATGAACTACTATTTCTAGCCACTGTTCCATTATTGTTTTATTGTGACTGTTATTGCCACTATTCATTAAACCCCCAACCGGCCCCGTCAGACACCGCCTACCAAGAGCCTGGGTCTGTCCGAGGTTTGGTCTAAATACTTGCTCTTGGGGGAATGACTAGAATTGTTGGGTCCCTGTGAATTATAGTGTGGTCTATACCTACTCTATCTGTAAAGTGTCTTGAGATAACGCTTGTTATGAACTGATACTATAAATAAAATTGAATTTAATTGAATTATTTCAAAAAGATTACTGAGATTTTGCATCATACTGCAATTCTTAGTTCATAAAAATATATTCAAATTGAAAAATCCTTGGCTAAAGTTTCTACTCAAAGTCTGGAACACAATTGAATTATTATCATCATTATTATAATTGGATAAATTATGGATAATTAGATGGATAGCACACGACTCCAACTTTAAACCCAGTCAACTGGATCTTAAATTTAAAACATGGATAGCAGGTAACACTTTATAATAACCATCATTAATAGATGGTAAATTGATAGTAAATTAATCTTTACTTAATTGTCATTTAACTGTTAGCAATCCACCATTTTACTTTTAACAAACAATTAAATTATAATTAATAAAATATTGGTAGTGCTGTAAATTAACAGTTCATTGTTACACACATTATATCCCTAATATACTATATTAGGCATTGGGTAATGATTGAAACAATGCTACAGTGTTACCGCGTATTGTTACAACTTTATGTAACCAACAACAAGAGAGAACTGGCAATGTCATTATTGTATGCAATACTTGGAAAATAATAATAAAAGAAATTGTAAAAAATACTGTATATACATGTATATTTAAATTGTCTGTGCCTGCATAAGTATAAAGAAAAATGTCTGGGTATGTTTCTTTCAAGCCAGTTACAAACTGGTAAAAAACATGGATTAATACAAGTTATATATTTATAAAAGGCCATAATCCAGCCCTACTCAAACAAGGCCATTTCTTGTGCGGTGCAATAAAGTGGTGGAGTAAGGCAAGCATGGAATCCATGGCCCTGAGGCATGTGGTCAAGTGGCCTTGTTGATAAGAGCCATCACTGTGTGATTTATTGCAGACACATCCCCCACGCTCTCTCTAGCTAAACAGCTCATCTCAAATAGAACATTTCTTACAGTGTAAACAGGTATTGCCTACATCTGAATCTGACACCAAGCTCTGCAGGTATTGGGCTACAACAAGCCAGTGGATTTAAATCCAATTATTTGGTCGCTTTACCATTGTTAGAGGCTACAAGAAAAAGAAAAATAGATTTCTCTGTATTGTAAAAGGTCCTAATCTCAGCCTTGCTCTGTGGTCCCATCCTCCCCCACAGAGGCTGATCCTGCCTTGGTGGTCATTGTCTGAGCAGGGTTTTGGAATAGCCTCACTGGCCCCAGAGCCATCACTCACCTGGGGGCAGGTCCGGGTCGCTGGGGGCAGCCTGCTGGAGGCGGCGTGGCTTGGCCACGGCCTTGGAGCTGTCTGAGGCACTGCGACTGGTGGAGCTAGAGCCGCTCTCGTGGTCATCCTGATGAAAAAACAAACAAGAACGCCTGTTAGGATAGGTAGTAAAGTAAACACAGGGTTCTACACAGAGCTCTACAGAACCGGTGCATTTAGATTTGCTCTGGTAGTTATTTTCAAGTATTCTTTTTAGAGTAATACTTTATTTTACTAGTGTACAGTAGTAGTATACATATGTATGTATGTATGTATGTATGTATGTATGTATGTATGTATGTACGTATGTATGTACAGTGGTGCTCAAAGTTTACATACATGCTAAGTTGACTAAAAGAGGAATAAAAATCATGTTTTGAAATTTATTTTAATACCTAAATTAAAATGAGGTAAATCCAACCTTTAAGGACACCAATTCTTTGTGAATGAATAACTATTGTAAATAAATAAATGTTCTTATTTAAAATAGGGGTCATAAGTACATACTATGTTAAATTCCCATACAGGCAGATTTTATTATTAAGTTATTTCGATTCAGATATTATGCATCCTGATAAAGTTCCTTGGCCTTTAGAATTAAAATAGCCCCACATCATCACATACTCTTCACCATGCTAGAGATAGGCATGGTTTTATTTCAGTTAGACTAATACCTGGTTTGATTTGCATTGAGAGATGATTTTATAGAAAGTATCCCATGCCTATCTCTAAGCATGGTGAAGAGTATGTGATGATGTGGGGCTATTTTAATTCTAAAGGCCAAGGGAACTTTATCAGATGCATAATATCCTGAATCCAGAAATAACTGGCCTTTAATAATAAAAATCTGCCTGCCTCTATGGGAATTTAACATAGGGGTATGTATACTTATGACCTGTATTTTAAATAAGAACATTTATTTATTTACAATACGTTATTCATTCACAAAGAAAATTGGTGTCCTTAAAGGTTGGATTTTACCTCATTTTTTAATTTAGGTATTAAAATAAATTTCCAAAACATGATTTTTTTATTCCTCTTTTTAGTCAACTTAAGCATGTGTATGTAAACTTTTGAGCACCACTGTATGTATAAATAGCTTAGTCTAGTGTCCTTTTACTGCACGCGCATCACAAAGGTCAGACAGTAAAGTGAATACTAAAAGGAGTGACATTTTGTTGGGAGATGGCACAAGAGTTTTCTTTAGGTTCAACCTAAAGATACAAAGAACAGTCCATGTATTAAGGTGCCATTAACTCTCACCACTGCCAAGACACCAATTGAATCCTTAATTGTCTGTCTATTACCCTGTGGAGCTTTAATTATTAGAAAGCAGGAGTCTCCCCACACAAACAAGATTGATTACCAAACAAATCATGTAAACTCTAGTTATGAGGAATGAGGTTAGCAGTCTAATCTGTCACCTTTATCTGGTTACTGAGGGTAATACAATTATTGGTGTGCAATGTGCATGTATGATTATTATCTTTTCTTCTGCATGGCTGTTTGCACAATGAACATATGAGTGATTAGGGGAGCATCTACTATACACCACTGTTTTTTAGCCTCCCTTCACACGAAACCTTCCCACTAACCTCCCTTCCATCCCCATTTAACAACCATCTCCGTGGGCTCTACAAATAAACTCTGGTCCTTGGATGAGGGTGAAGGTCTCTCCCTGCACAACAGCACATGTCATCTGCACCAAGAGAGCAGCAGCCTGTTAAGCCCAGGAATGTACAAGATCTGTGAGTGTGTGTGTTTATGTGTGTGTAGGAATGAGGATGAAATGGACATCCCCTTCAGAGATGAGCCTGAAGATAAACAAAATGAGCCAAGATTCAGGATGAGGGGGTAATTTATTGGTTCAGCTTGTATAGTGCCTCCGGTCCTGTGGCTAAGACATGAGGTGCAATTAAAACAAAGGGGATATAAGACAAAACAGGACTGACAGACACGGACTTTTACTAAATCTACTGCTGTGTTAGAAACAATTAAGCTTAGTAAATTCACAAATGCACAAAAAGAGCAGTACCCTATAAAGCAATATGATCAAACATTCTCCTAAAGCTTAAAGCAGAAAACCAAGGCTCTCATATCTGATGTCATCAAGTAACAAACTCTGGAGAAGCTCCATTAACAATAAAGAGACTGACTTTGTGGACTTGTAAAATTTCTACAAGCAGATTGTCACCTTCTCCAGAGGGTCTTGGTCATTGTGTTTCCAAGTTTTAGCGGAGGCTTGTGGTCTTGTTTCCAAGTTTTAAGAGGGACTTGCATGTTCACAGCTTTTGAGTAAACAGTTCATTATCAGAGATTATGGGATTAAAATGTGTCAAATCTGTTTTGCACGCCAAGGTGGAATATTTGTCAAATTTAGAATACAGCCTGCACCTCTTCAACCATAAATTACAGTATCAATTTGGAGAATAGGGGAGAACACCCTATTACATGTATGTGTGTATATATATATATATATATATATATATATATATATATATATATATATATATATATATATATATATATATATATATATCATAGCACAAAAGACATACTATGATTACTATAGCTAAAGTTCTACTCCGCTACAACTACTATGTATGACTGAACAAATACCTCATATTCACAGTAGAAAAACGCCTGCAACAGAAGGATGGTAGGAAGAAAGAAAAATAACCAATTACATTATTAGACCAATTCTAAAAATAGAAAACATCAAGAAAAAAAAAAAAGGTGGAGGGTTGATTGAGTTAACCCCCAGTATGTCATTAATTAAGGGTAACTGCTGCACTGTAACCTTCTCACAGTCAGCCCGGATGGTGAGTCAGACAAAGAAAATGGGCCGATCACATGTGTTTAGCATTTAAACGGTGATCAGCGTGGCGGAGTGTCTCAGGAGCCACCCCTTATCCTGACAAATGTAAACACAGAAGGTGTCAATACCAAATTTATTTGGCTACTCCATGCACACACACACTTCATTCACACATACTCAAATGAGCAAATGAAAACCCACAGCCACACCTTTCATGCAAGTCACATGCTGTGCATACTGTAAATACACGTACCCTCACAATTAAGACACATTCCCTGGTTCTATCTAATGACAATGAACCCATTTTTCTCTGTGTGGTTGAGTAATGAAGATTAGGTTTTAAATATACTTTGCATAATTTATGGTGTGGACACAGACAGAGAAGCAAGTATCCCCCAGTGCGGTAACGTAAACATGCAATTGCCAAAAGAGACGAGAGAGGCTCTGGCAGAAATATTTACACTTTACTTCAGTAGGGGCGTTTGCGGTAGAGCTGCACTATGCAAGCAGTTTTTTCCCCATCAGTGAGTGATGGGAATTGGTAAACATCAGGGGAAGAATAATAAATACTTCATCAAGGTTCCAAAGAATAGAGTTTGGCAAATAATACGATGTAAATTTTGTTGCTCATTATTCACACTTCATTTGTTAACTTGTCATCACTTCAAACATTGCATCTGCAATATTAAAAATGAATATTACAATTTAAAAAAACAATGTTTTTTAAGATGAGGTAAGTTTAGAATTAGACATGCTCACATGTTGAGGTTTTTAGTTTACATCACAATACACTACTTTAGAATTAGAAACAGTCCCCCTCCCCTGTAGTTTCTTATATCTATACTTAAAGGAGTGCCTAGCCCTGCATGCCAAGAGTACATTGAGTTCAACAACTCAAACTGCCACTAAAGAACAAGACTGCCAAATTTGGAAGTAGCGCAATTAAGCGCTCAATGTCACCGCGGGCAGCAAGCAATTCTCCAGAGGCGAAAAATGCCTTTTCAGAGGGAAGCCCTGGGACAAATGAAGCCTGCCTCAGCTGCTGCCGGGTAAACTGATCCCTCCAATGCCACGGCAGGGCACAGGACAAGGAGGGAGGGATGGAGGGATAGAGAAGGAGGGAAAGACAGAAGGACCAGGAAAAAGGGGGGTTGCTTCCCCTGCAGGCATGTCAACTCAGCTGTTGACCAAAGATGACGGTAGCAAAAAAGGAAAAGAGATACGAGAGACAAAGAGATAAGTGGAAAAAATAACAGACTGAGAGAAAGTGAGACACTGTGAGACCAAGAGTAGTTAAGAGACAGCAAGAGTGAGAGAGACTTGGAGACAATGGGATCAGAACAGAGGCACATAAAAAAGGAGCAGGTCCTGGCAGTGTGAGTGACAGGCCAGGGAGACCCCCTACTCAGAGGGTAAGTGGGCACCCATGGAGGGTTAGGGCAAAGGAAGGCCAGGCCTGACCTCTGTCCCCATGCAGACGTCTGGCTCAGTCAGAGACCAGGAGGCAGTGTGTAGAGCCTGTCTGGAGGTTTGACTCTCATCTGAGCTGCTCACCTCCAGCTATTAAAAACAGCACCTCTGCAGATACTGTCAAAGTTGCCCCAGAACAAACAAACGAGCTATAACTCTCACATACCAGAAACCAGTCAAATCTATGGTGCCATTATGATGTGTAAAGTAAAATTTCCTATGAATAAAATGCAATTTGTTTTTGTAAGTACACCATTTCAGGCCACAGAAAGCACAAATTGTGATGACATCTAATCATAACTGAATTTGCCTAATTTAATTTAATTTTAATGTTTCCCCAGGCATCTGTTTAAAACAGTTTCAAATACAAGTTTACACTTAAATAAAATTATTTTTGTCTCCTGGAAATAATATATACATTACTTAGTGTGAAGTGTGTGTGTGTGTGTGTGTGTGTGTGTGTGTGTGTGTGACAATTTCTTGTCATTTCGCCTTATGTTGGCCTAAAACAAAACAAAATTGCCACAGGTTGTTTTTATTGCCCAATGCACACTTCTTATGAAAGCTAAATATGACATTTGCTTTTTTTCAATTTCAGTTGAACGCACAAGAAAAATAAGTTGTTGGCAGGAGTTAGTAGTTGACTACCCTGCATGTCTGCAACTGCCTGATCTCCGAAACGCAAACATTTTTAAAACTGGTCAATTTCACACAGTTTCAGCAGATTAATGGATGCATACAGAAGACCATTGCTGGATAAACACACTCTTTGTTATTGTTGTTTTTCCTCTGCAGGTTGCTGGCAAACTCATGCTGACATCAAAGCAGCAGGCCTGAAGATTGGAGGCCAGGCAGTGGAGGGCGAACGCCTATGGAGTGAGAAAATAAATGAAGGAAACCCAATAGCTCCTTATCTCAGACAGACCCCCCCCTTCTGCTCCAAATCACTCATATACACACACAAACACAGACACACTCACTGGCTCTGACAAGTAGAGGCCCTGTCCCCCATGTCAGGGCCCACAGAGCACAAATCCCTAGGGAGGATCCAGCAATCAGACCTCCCTTATTCTACAAAAACACTCACAGAAGACATTTTGCAAGATAATAATAGAAATAATAGAAAAGCTCTCTGTGGGAGACACTGTGGATGTGATGGATCTCTGGTTGTTTTTCCAGAACAACACTGTAAACAATCACTGCTGATGTGATACAGACACCCCACATTCAACACACTGGTCTGCTCTTGAAGCAGCGCTTCTATTCTCAGCAATACGTGATGTCCTCTCTCCTCCTATGATCTGGCTCTTACTACTTTTTTTCCTTCACCTGTTCTTAATCCTTCCTACTAATCATCCTATTTTCCTCTTCCTTATCAGCACTATATGTCCATTCTTATACAGCTGCTTCTAGTTTGTCATCTTCTTCATCCTTTCACTTATTCTAGAACTTCTCATCCCAAACATAACCAGCTAGTCTGAAGCTTGTTTAACAGTGATGACCCTGGTTCTCATAAGAATGGTTTCCAGCTGGCACCAAGAGGAATGAGCTGTGAAAAGTGGCTTACTGTTTTCAAACATACAGTCACAGTTTGGGATGGTTCCAGTAATGTCAAGTGGTACGCAGCCATTGATGACGACTCCATTGGAATGTAAGCTGAAAGAACAGAGCTCATCGCAGTTGACTCAAATTACCTTTTCTTTAACGTCCCTTGGCTTCAAACCCATCCATCAGCTCAACTAAAAATTAGCTGCTAATGGGTTTTTAATGAAACTGTAACAAATGCAGAAAGTCATTACACCATGATTAAAGACAGTGGTTTAATTTTCTCCTCAAACGAAGGTAGACTAGAGAATGTTGTGTGCGACCAGCCAAAACTGTAAGGACAGAATTTCACACACTCGCCATCAAATTCAAAAGACTAAATGAGCAAAAGCTCTTAATAATACTATTATGTGCTGCAATTTGTGTACAAAAAACAACTCACACAACTACACCAGGAATGTAGACTAAAACCAACTACTTGCATACAACACCACACACAAATACATGTGCACAGTACCAAAAAGCCTAGATACAAAGACCCACACTTGAAAAACACAGCAAAGCCGTGCAGCTGGAATCCATGGCAGATTGGAGGGATTAGAGCCTGAAATGAGCCCAGATGAATATCACATCATGTGACATTCTGAATAATTATCTCAATGAAAACAGCTCATTACAAAAATGTGGTCTCTCTCTCACTCCTTTTTCTCCTCTCTTCAAGTAATTAAATCCACTACTGGCAAAGAAAATCCCCATTTTCACCGCATATAATGCACTAATGAAATATTACAGTCCTGAAATGTAGACAATGTGTTTCAGTATTTCAACTGAACTGATGTATTCCTTTCCCTTGTTGTTTTTCTGGTCAAATAAGAGAGTCAGTGTAAGATCCATGTAACGGAGGAAGTGTAACTTAGTAGTTTCTCAAAAAGCACAGCTTACAAAGTATTCAACCCAAAAAAAAGCTACTTACATATGATTTTGGAATGTGAAATGTGGTATTTCTATAAAAAAGAAATCCAGCAGTACATGGTAAAATGCAAATAAAGATCAGCAAAGACAGCTGATTTTAAGTACCGTTATGCATCTAAAACTAATGTGTTGCTTCTTAATGTCAAAAGTAAAGCTATTGTGATTCTCATATACATTTTTTTCAAGTCAGTTTTCTTTTGTGAAACCACACACCACAATTATTCAGCACATACTGCATATTAAGTGTCAGATAAACAAAACATCCTTGACTTCATATGAAGGAGAAGACAGTCCATAATATGTATCCCATCCTGGTTAACTTCTTCTTGTAACTGGTTATTCATCACAATGTCAGTTTAGATTTGACTGGTTTCTGTTATCTGAGAGTTATAACTCGTTTGTTTGTTCTGGGGCAACTGTGACAGTAACTGCAGAGGTACTGTTTTAAATAGATGTAGAGGTGGTGGCAGGGTTCAGCTAGTGTGTTGAGCAACTCAGATGAGAGTCAACTCATGTTATGTTCTTTATAGTCAAATTAATTATTTGTAGTGCTTTCAAACGATTAAACTATTTAATTGCAATTAATGGCATTAATGTCATAGTTAACTCACAAGTAATCGCACATTTTTAACTATTAAAACACATTTTTTTTATTGAAAACAACATTGGCATATAGCCTACTGTAGTGTTTAATTTCACACTAACATTCTCACTTGGAACCAATAATCTCTCACACAATGTAACACTGTCCATCAATAAAAGGGTGAAAAAATACTTTCATGGGGGGGATTTGCATCAGCTGTGTGCTTGGCCATGAAGTGGTATTTCAAACTGGACGTGCTGCAATGTAGCTCAGTTCCAGACACACAGATCACTTTGGTCTGGTTGATGGATCATTTGGAAACTTTTAAAAAGTAAACTTTCCATCCAAAGTGTTATTGGCGTCCATTTTCAGCTCATCGTCCACTCAAAACGTAACGTTACTACTCTTTGGCCGACTTGCAAGCCCAAACAAGTGTGTGCGGCGTGCCTGTTGTTTTGTTTCTGGTCTAGCTAGATCTGGTGGGTGTTGAAGTTTTTGTAACGTTACTAGTTGTTGCAACAGCACGTTTAAAAACTACAAAGTTTGCTAGGCCAAAAAGAACATTAATCTTGCGATACAAAAATTGAGGCCGTTAAAATGGGCTCGCGTTAACGCCGCAAATAACGCATTTAACCGACAGCATTAAGTATTTGTAATTTGTGTTTTTCAAAACCTTCATACCTATACATGGACTGTAACCACAACAGATAATAGACATACTTTCTTTAAAATCACTTCAAAAGGCTGTGTACAAGATATGTAATACCATAAGTAAACTGTTTTAATGAAAGCATGAGGTTAATTTTCCAAGTATAGGCTTTCTTTCTTTCAGAAGCCCAAAAATATAATATACTCATTAAAAGGGAAAATTCAAAGATTAGCATTAAGCTTTATATCAGTAGAAACCCGGTAGTATTTTCGAATGATTGTACTTCCCTCCCTTACGTCCCTTAATACTAGATTTCTCTGTATTGTGGGTCTGGAATCCGATGATGCAAAAATCCTCATTTAGCGTCATTGGAGGCCTTTTTGCCCAGAGGCTATGGACTACAGCCAGCTAGTTCCGCATGTTTTCAACACGCCCATAGGGGGTGGGGGACTGTCACTACCCGATGCGAGTCGAGTGTCAGCCATCTGAAGCTAAGCTAACAGGTTCTCCCTTTTCAGCAGCAACTTTGCAATTATGTGCATTCAAACTACCGCTAGTGTACCACAGGGATACATAGGTACAGATCAGAGAATATATGCAGGAAACTTTATTACAGACGCAATACTCAACACACTACGCAAGCTTTGCCTGCTACAGAGACCAGCACCTCAGCCTGCGGTGTAGCTCGATGCCGCGAGCCGGGGGAAGGGGACAGTGAAAGTGGTGTGCGACAAAGCCAAAACACGGAACGAGGGCAAGAGTTCGAGCTAGGTAGAAAGCTAACGCTAGCCGGCCACCTGTCCCATCCATCTTGTGTGTCCGCTCATTAGACAAAAAAACTGGACTAAATCCAACAAAAAATCCCAACGAAAGTTCAGAGACTGCTGTGTTATTGTTTTTGTTTAAACATGGCTTTGTTGACAGTGTACCAGACTCCATTATCCAGACCTGCTAGCCTTCCGAGTGCTGTTTTTGCCCACATTTTTCATGAGCTGAACTAAAAGATCTAAGACCTTATCTCTGTACACAAAAGGCCTATTTCTCTCCAATATTGTTCACAAATCTGTCTAAATCTGTGATAGTGGGCAGTTCTCCTTTGCCGAGATACTCCATCCACCTCACAGGTGTGACATATCAAGATGCTGATTAGACAGCCTGATTATTGCATAGGTGTGCGTTAGACTGGCCACAATAAAAGGCCACTCTAAAATGTGCAGTTTTATCACAGCACAATGCCACAGATGTTGCAAGTTGTGAGGGAGCACACGGACTGCAGGAATGTCCACCAGAGCTGTTGCCCATGAATTGACTGTTCATTTATCTACCATAAGCTGCCTCCAAAGGTGTTTCAGAGAATTTGGCGTACATCCAACCAGCCTCACAACTGCAGACCACGTGTAACCACACCAGCCCAGGACCTCCACATCCAGCATCTTCACCGCCATGATTGTCTGAGAACAGCCACCCGGACAGCTGCTGCAACAATCGGTTTGCATAACCAAAGAATTTCTGCACAAACTGTCAGAAACCGTCTCAGGGAAGCTTATCTGCATGCTTGTTGTGCTCATTGGGGTCTTGACCTGACTGCAGTTCGTAGTGGTAACCGACTTGAGTGGGCAAATGCTTGCATTCAATGGTGTCTGGCACTTTGGAGAGGTGTTCTCTTCACGGATGAATCCAGTTTTTTACTGTACAGGGCAGATGGCAGACAGCGTGTATAGCGTTGTGTGGGTGAGCGGTTTGCTAATGTCAACCTTGTAGATTGAGTGGCCCATGGTGGAGGTGGGGTTATGGTATGGGCAGGCATATGTAATGGACAACGAACACAGGTGATGGCATTTTGAATGCATCCTGGCATTCATCCTCATGTTGCAGCATGATAATGCACGGACCTCTGTTTCAAGAATCTGTACACAATTCCGGGAAGCTGAAAACATCCCAGTTCCCATCCCAGCATACTCAACGGACATGTCACCCATTGAGCATGTTTGGGATGCTCTGGATTGGCGTATACGACAGCGTGTTCCAGGTCCTGCCAATATCCAGCAACTTCGCACAGCCATTGAGGAGAAGTGGACCAACAACCTGATTCACTCTATGCGAAGGAGATGTGTTGCACTGCGGCAAATGGTGGTCGTCCCCCCCCATCAGCACCTTGATATGTCACACCTGTGAGGTGACTATGGATGATGGATTTTGTCGACAAAGACATGCTCACTAACAGATTTGTGAACAATATTTGAGAGAACTAGGCATTTTGTGTACATAGAAAAGGTCTTAGATCTTTGAGTTCAGCTTATGAAAAATGGGGGCAAAAACAAAAGTGTTGGGTTTATAATTTTGGTCAGTGTACAAAACTATTTCATTCTAAAGCGGGAGGGAATCACAACGATAGCAGTGGTGATGTCGTGCTCGAGGCCTCTGCCAAGAGTGCCTCCACTGTGCCCAAGTCAAACTGGCTATGTTTAATATCTGCCTCAAACATGCCCAGAATAACAACAAAGACAAATAGGGATCCAAGTCATGGACTAGACCCAGAGGCAGCAACAGAAGGACGTCTAACTTCAAAGTAGGGCTGGGCGATATTGAGACGATATTGTAAGGTTGACAATTGGTGCTTTCACAAAATATCTTCACATTTAGATTTTAGATATATAACCATCATAATGTGGATTTAACTTAACTCTACCTAAGTGGTTACAGACAAATAATAGAACAGCTACAGTTTGGTAAAAATTACATCACTTTACTGTAATGCAGCCTTTGAAACCAGGGAAAAACTAAACTTACCATGTAACAATTAGGATTTCTCAAAATCTAAGAAGATATCTAATCCATATCACAATATCTATATAATTGTTATATACTGCCAAGCCCTACTTCATAGCGTTTCATATGGACAGCCATTTGCATTATCTTCACCTGAGAGGATACAATTGGCTGTATAGATCTTTAAGTAAATGCTTAGTAAAAGATCTGCACACTGTACACAGTAAAACCACCTTAAATGTAAAGTGCTATAGTACCCTTCTCAAACCTCTTTAATGCTGTACGAAGGTTTTGACAAAGACCAGTCCTACAGCATCTTAGTATCATGGACCAATCAGTGCCATTATTGTTCATTACTACTGTATATGTGACAGTTTAAGTGAATTTTAGCTCTACTATGGAGCTATTACATTCTGTAGTATTGGTTTAAACCTAAAGACATTTTCTTTAGTTAAACATTGAGTAATACCACCAGAAACCAATCTTGTTTATGGTACAGTAGCTATTTTTTCTCCAGTTGAAGTGTGTATAATTCGCCATTGATCTAATAAATCTCAAAGCCAGTTCATTCATGCATGTAATTGGTTTCTTTGTTCAAAATATATATCTATTTTGCTTGTTACAACAGTAAGCAAGCAGCAGTAAGACATTTTAAGGCAGAGGGAGCGCCAAGGTCAGTGCTCTCATATCCTCGCTAACATAATTTGTTCTCCACAAATGTTTTTAAATCATAGTTACTGTAATTCCACAGCTTGATTAAAAGCCAAAAACAAGAAATTCAGACAGGCTAGCTCTGATATAGGTGCCGTGATGGAATTTCGAACCAGGCTGAACAGTCTAGATCACTGCTGTCTCATTTTACTTTCATTGGTGCCCATTGAAATTTTGCCCAGTGAATTGTTGATGTTAACATACCATGTTCCTGCAGTGGTGACCTGCACTTTTAGTATTACTGCACCTGACACACATAACTGTTTTTTCACTAATGAAAATGAGAAAACATAAAAGCGAGAGAAAGAGAATGAAATAAAGCAAAGAGTGAGGGAAACATCACTTAGAGAACAAAAAGCCAAGCCAGAAAAGAAGAAAAATAGTGAGACAACAGGAAAGTGTGTGTGTGTGTGTGTGTGGACAGAAAGAGAATGGGAAAGAGGGAGGAATTGTTCCTGATTTAGATCTGAGAGGCTCTGGTCCTTCAGATGTCTCCATCAGCTAACCACAAGCCCAGGCTGAGCATGTGAGGCATGCTGCTTACGCTGGCACAGCTACCCCCTAACGCTAATAACTGCAATGTGTTAGATACAATAAAACACTCCACGCAGACCCCTGACACACACACACACACACACACACACACACACACACACACACACACACACACACACACACACACACACACACACACACACACACACACACACACACACACACACACACACACACACACACACACACACACACACACACACACACACACACACACACACACGTTGAGTCTACAATACATGGGGGAATTCCCAAACACTTTAATCTTACCTGTTAATTTTTAATCCAAATAATAACCAGGACTCAGTTATATGTTATGTAGTTAACCTATTCGAGCAAACCATTGTTACTACCCTACATATGACATGAAATTAAGTAATAATCTTTTCAAATGGTAGAGAAAATGAGTATGCTATATAGATATTTATATCTTCTTTTTATTTTAATGAATTGCTGAAAAAACTTGTAGTCAGGACCCAATTTTAACATAAACTGCCATTCATCTTACCTATTATTTCATACACAATATTAAGATCATTTTACAAGACATAAGCACCCCTTAAACGTTGTAAGCACCAGCCTCCAAGAACAGTGAATGCAGTGGCTGAGGCTACTCTGACAACTTAATTGTACATGTGAGGTGCAGCTGGAAGGCCCGAAATGTATAAGCATAAGTGTTCTTGAAGAGTATCAATGATCTGAAACTAGCAAGATAGAAAAACAGAGATAAATAGGAAAGTACTTTCCATCCAATGCCAAAGCCATGTTGCAGGGGGTTTGAGCATGCAAGCGGAACGCTGCAGGCCTTATGTTTGCATAGTTTTTATACACTGGGATCCAAAGTGACTGAGGCAGTGTCAACATTCAGCTTACTTGAAAGATGGAAACTGTCAACTTTACTCTAGAATTCTTTTCTTTTCTTTTTTATTTCATTATTGTAAAGTCTTCAAGCCATAATCCAGCTTTGGATCCATGGACTTCAGGTCACTTTTTGTCTTTGTCAGTGTAATGGAATGAAAAAGTCATTTCTTAACTTAAATTTTGATAAAAACCCAATGAAAGAAGAGGCCTGGCCCTGACTGATAGCCAGTCCTGTTTTCCACTCTAAAAAGGTAAGATTTAAAAGGTTAACTATAGAAAATTTTAAATGGGATTTGAACATTTAACATTGGTAATATCTGCTTTATACCAAGCTGCATTTTCCTATAAAACAATGTATAGACTCATTCAAAAGTAATTCCTCTTAATCATCAATTGAACAACGGAAGTGTGTGGCGGTGTCTGTATCTGCCTATATTTTCTTAATTTCTTCTAATTTTGCTGTTCAGGATGTTCCTGGGTGTCACCCATAGTCTTTGGGTGCCACGTGGGTAACCCCAGCCAAAAACAGCGTGCAGGGTGTGCTGCCCAGGCATATCACTGTGTGCTTCGCTGCATCTGTTTGACAAACAGACACCTCACAGACAACTTTGAAACACCAACTGCAACTAAACAGCATTCCAATTTCTTTACTTTCTGTTCCATTGTTAACTGGAATTTGTCAAACTGTCAAAAAGAATATATCAAAGATTAGAAGCACATACAAATCAATTATATCATGTGTATTATTATAATGTTGGTCATTTAAAGCAATATGGCCAATGTCAAGCCACACTCCTTAAAGATCTGCAAGTTTATTATGTTTTCAGCTAACCAAATGCCTTCTCCACACAATCCTCTTTTTTTCCCTCCCCCGACATGGAGAGTGACATTTTGTGCAATTATTCATATTACATTCTTCTTCTCTTACCCACACATTACAAGCGCCCTGGCCAGCCAAGATAAAATCAAACACTATGAATTCCGGCACACTTTGGGGCAAGTGGAATCTAACTCATATACCAACACAAAAATAGAGCGGCAGCGCTACTTCTGTACAAGATCAGTTCAAGTACCATTAAGTGTTACATATAAAATGGGTTATGGAAAGAATCTTGATCTATAGTTAGAATTAAATTTAGTATCGGAAAAAAAATCAAAGATTTAAGCTTTATCAAATAGCTTGCTACTGACTAGCTCTGCATGCATGATTTTCCTGGTTACAATGTCCTGCTTTACATGGCGTCATCATTTCTATAATAAGAGTGAAATTATTCATAGGTCAAAGGGGTGAGGGTCTGCTAAATGGAGCACACACTCACACTGAGACATAAAACACAGACCACCCACAGTTTGTGTAACATGGAGTCATACAAGCCTACCTTTCTCCACTGAGAAATGACATACAGAGGCACTCAGTTACTGTGTTACTCTTTTTGTTACTCACCAAAAGTGAAAGAATAATGTGCATCTCTATGATTATGGTAAGAGCAATTATAACAATTACAAACCCAGTGGCATATGGCACCACCCAAAAAACTAAATGAAATGAAAGCCGGTGTCACACTCACAACACAAGAATATTAAAAGCAAAATAAACGTGCTCCCTAATGTAGTGCAATCTCTTCCTATAGTGTCTGTTTAGATTTAAGACTCAAAGAATGTGGTGTTCCTAATTGCGACACAATATCTTCCCTGAATTTCTGTTTGAAGAAAGCACTAATAAAGCAAACATTAGCCTTAATTGCAAAGTAATCGTTTCCCAGACGGCAATATCACCTGGAGCACCCAGCAAGTAATAAGCTCCATTGAGGGATTGCTGTAGTCCGGATGGCCTGAGAGCAGGGATTAAATTGTGAAGCGGCAGCATCCTGCCCAGAGTGTATTGATCACCACTTGACTCACTGGATGCAGGAAGCCATTGCGTTTAAATTTGACCCTGACAGCTTTCCTGTGTCTGAGGACTGTCTGAGGAGCTAAAGTAACCTCATCCCACCACGAACCCAAAACTCAACAAAACCTCAAAGACAAAGCAGTGTAACACTGTGGGTTGTGTAGCGTTGGGTGACTAACAGCAATGGTGGCTGGGTGGAAGGCTTTCTGCTGGAATGACACACTTGTGCATTGCCTTCTGTAGATGCTTTAAATCAGTTTGCAATACTAAACAGAGATAAGTGCAATGGGCTACTCTATGTTGAAAACTTGAATAAGGGGATAGAAAAGTGCAGCATAGTGAAGTATATGTAGGAGTGTGTGATATCTCAACTCAATGTCTTTATCACTATATCACGTTGCGCAATATTATTTCAAGTGTCACAATCAGTATGCGATATTTAGTTTATTTTGTGGTGCGATGCATCCCGTCCGTTGACTGTGTGGCTTAGTTGTGTTTGATTTAGAGCCCGCTTGAACCGCTATAATGATCATGTTTCATTGGCCAGCACGTCGACACACACGTCCACTACGTCATGAACCCTATGGAGCGTACCACGTGACGTGTGCATATTTTGACAGATTGACAGTGTAAGTGAAGAAATAGAGACAAAAAAAGTAAAGAATCAAAGAAGCGAAAGAAGAGAAAGGACCTAAAGAGAGAGCGAAGGGAGTCAGTTGAGCAAAAGAAAGAACACAAAAGTAAGAAAATTAGTGTTGCTCAGGAGGAGACGAAATAACAGAGATTGAACAGGAAACTTTAATGGCCAAAAGTAATGTCTCCATGGTAGCTTGGAAATACTTAAGCTTTAAGCCAACAGCTGTTTCACAGGCTAATGCAGTCCCAATCAATAATCCCCCAAAAAAACTGTTGCAGTTAATACGACAGCTAGCCAAACAAGCCTCGCTAGCGAGTGCTTTTGCTAGTGCCACAAAGTACAACAAGAACTTGAAGAGACATATTGAAATCACCAATGCTATAACGTACTATTTTCCAAAGATACACACAGTGGATAAAAAAGGCTTCAAGAAGCTTCTGAATGAACTAGACCAACGCTATCAAATCCCTTGCCGCATCTATTTCTAATTCCAGGAAATTTCAGAATAATTACATCATCAAAGCCTTCCTTAGATTTAACAATCCTGTCACCAACTGGGTTGGCCTGAGGCCACCAACATACAGTGCATTTGACAGACAGTGGGCACCTTCATCTATGGTCTCATCAGAAATATCTCTCAATCTTGTCAATATAATACAAATTGATATTATAGTTGCCAGTTTATTAAGTTTATGCACACACAATCTGTATAGCAATACAATACAAGATAATTGTTAGAGGTCATATTTGTTGATGGGTCATAAAACAAACAATGGATGCAGGCTTTTTTTAGGATAGGTTTAAATGAAGGCCTGATAAACTATAAACAATCTGGAGGTTCATCTTCATAGCCATTGAAATGCTGCCATTTTTATGGCAACATCATATCAAAACACATATACAAGGACATACACACAAAAATCTTTTCATAACCACTTCCAAGCAACAACTGATGTTCAATATACTTCTGTCTCTCTATAGTTTTTTTGTCTCTCATCAGAACACTTATGCTCTTGCTTCAAACCTGCCTGAGGAATCCACAGTGTGCCAACATTACTGCATCTTTTTATTATTTACAGTCAGAGATGGGTTTTGTTACTGCTATGGGGGGTTGGATCCAAGTAAAAGATTCTCCAAAGCTCCATGTCGGCACCCTCTGTCTCCTTAGTCCTGAAGACAAGGCCCTGCTGAGCTGATGATCAGAAGGATTTTTAGTGCAATCTCTGTAAGCCATTTGCTCCCTGCGAGCCGGAGAATCAAAGGCAAGATTTCCGGATGGTATTGGGACAGAGATGATCCAGTTTGTGCTTTCTGATTGCAAACTTCCACAGGCTGTTTTCTTTCTGTTTTTCTTTTCCTTTGTGCTTTCTGACTTGTGAAAGAAGAGTTGCACAGGCCCCAAAAAAAATATCACATTCTGTAAGAGAAGACTGTGTACTATGGCGGCTGACAGTGAAGGTACATTTGATTGCATGTTTTATGTTTTACTAGGTGACACAATGAAGAATATATGTTTTGTATTGCCACTTTATAACATGTTCACACTCTATCAACGAGAATTGCTGTACATATCTCAATTTTAACCATAAAGTAAAGCATAACTACAATAGACCACTACAATCTTAACACAGAAGCTGCAAACAGTCATACATCCCAGGCTTCATATTTAGTGGATTGTGTACAACACCTGGGTTACAAAACCATGTTCAAGCAATAGCTTCCACAGTATAACTCCACAACAAGGTCACAATATTAGACCAGTGTGTAATTGATTGTTTGGTAATAAAAAATGATGTATCACATCTATAGATTTCTGCTTTGGAAGCCAAAGTAGCAACCCTTTGTCTTGTAGGTGGTAGATTCAGCAGCAGAATAACAACTTGGGGTTTTTAAGGAGTCTTCAAAAAGGGGTTCCCTAATTCACATGCATTACCCATTATTTAGGAGCAATGAGGTCTGGTGGTGTAAAGCCCTAAAAATAGTTTGGAAGGAATCTAACAGAAGAAAGGGCCTAGTTGGAGCATATGCCAAACCAACAAGTCTCAGAGGCACCTCCCCAAATCATCTTGAGGCAATGCATCAATTGGAACCTCCACATCAGTGGCAAATGCACTCAGCGGCCATAAAACTCCCAGATCAAGCACCAGGCTGAGCCAAAACCAGAAAGGCTCTCCTCTGTAAACCAAAGTCCTTATCTTTGTCTCGTAAAAAAATAAAGAGTTCCTGAGAATGTTATGATTCACTGTAACTGCTGTCCAGCCAGTTTCTCTCTGTCTTTGCTGATCACACCTCATCTTCAACATCTGGAGCAGTTTACCGAGATGTCAAGAAGAAGAAAAAATGTGCCCGTAATTTTGCAACATTACATCAATGTTAGCTGGTAGGTCTTTCATTAAGGCCTGCGTTCAACCTTGCCAATATCTGTTACTGCTACAAATACAAGAACAAAACTCCTAAAAACGGCTGCACAATAAATTTTATCTCAGGCTTTATCCGTCTCCTCATTATAGGTGGAAGCATGGAGGCAGTAATGCCTTAAATCAATAGTATCAGTATCACATCACTGACCAGCACATCTGAGCTGAAAACCTTAAAATGACAGCCAACTAATGAAAAAAATGAAATACACCAAATATAGAAAACTGTCCTGGATGTGAATAGTTTGGTGTGAAGCTGGTAAAACTGAAGATTGCTGCTAACTCCTTCCATGAGCTTTCCATTGGGAAATTAAGATACTAGATGGAGACCTTATGGGTTCTATTAACAACTCCAGGTTCCATAAGGGCTCTGTCTATAGAATGACCGTTGTTTTATCCTGGACAGCTCTTGACATTTTCAGATTGCTTTTTAATTTAGAACGGGCTCAGATCAAACAGTTCATTCATATCAAGTAACTCAAGAGGGGCCATATTGAGTGTACAAGAAGAAATAAGTTGAAGTTGACTACTACAAAACCCTTTCATCCCCATGACCAATCTCCTGTTACACACATTGAGCTCTTAGGCATAGACCAGGGCTTAGTCTAATTTCAAATGGAGATGTCCACACTAATTATTCAACTCATTCATGAACTACAACGATTTACATTTTTGTAGTTTTTTGGGCAAAAGTATCTAAATGCACATAAAAACTGAAAAAAGCGCTTGTGATTTGAAACAGAGATGTGTACTAAAGAAAGCATGTATAGTGTCTAATTTTCAAATGATGCCGATAGCCTTAACACAATCAAGGAAGATTTCTAAGCATGCTTTGGAGCACCACCATGTCACTTGAGGACAAGATAAGGCACACATAAAACCTAATGTATTTTGTTTGTAAATTGCCTTCAGTTTGTAGAATGAATGCCAAAAACATGTTGACAACATATTTTCTATTACTCTACTTTCTGCGCTATAAGTTCCCATCACAGGTTATTTTAAGCAATTACACTGTCAGCAGGAGCTGTAATCTCCAACTGCTGCTTAACGCCAAATTTTCACATTTGCTGGAAACTATAATTGTGAGCTGCACTTGGTGCTTTGCAGATGGGCCCTATTGAGCAATCTGAATATCCCTAATTTTACCCAGCTCCTCTCGAGGGGAAACGTGAACATTAAAAAGTCCAAATAATTCCGGTCAAATTACACAGCCCTTAATGAACTTCAAAAGACGTACGGATGTTTTTATAGGCCAGCACTCAGGCTTTAACAGTAATTATGAAAATAAACCATATTAATGATATCATTTATCATTTCCACACTTTGGCCGCATGAGGCCCACCACAAAGTTCTTGTCTCTACTGGACTGAAGAAACACTAGTAATCTACTAAATTCAAAATGTAAGATTTTCCATACACAGATGAATTTTTTCAACTCTTTTTAAAATCCTGTGGGCCATCACCCAAATTACTTAAGGGCTTCAGGGAGAACTGTCATGGCCCAGGTTTTGCATACACCTATGCCAAACTCCCTGCATCCCTGCTGAAATAGAGACTAAAACTGGACCTGGGCCTGACATGCAAATGAACAGGATATCTAACCTCCAGAGAAATATAATCTTGTTTCTGTGAGACGAATGTGACAAAGGCCTACAGACCTTTTCCTGTAATCAAGGGAATTCCTTCTGGGCTGATCAAAGTGGGAAACTGCCATCACAGAGATGATATTGAAAATATTGTTGTCTAACAATGTTGAAAGTGTAATAAAGATGATTTAA